>PVIH01024336.1:0-22978 GCA_004025045.1 Sigmodon hispidus | reverse complement strand
GTTCCAGCTTTTTTCTTCAGGTTTTCTATTTCCATCTTTGCCTCATTTTGTGCCTTTTTAATTGCTTCTATTTCAGCTTTTATTTCAGCTTTTAGTTCCTGGCATGTTTCTTTCATAGATTTGTTCATCTCTTCCAATTTTTTGTTTGTATTTTCTTCTATTTCTTTAAGGCTATTTTTCATATCTTCTTTGAGAGCTTCGATGATCATCAAAAAGGAATTTTTGGTGTTGCTTCCTTCTGTTTCTTCTTCATTGCTCAGTTCAGGTCTTGTATTTGTGAGATCGCCACTCTCTTCTGGAGTTACCATGTTGTTCTTTGTATTATTATGTAATTTTTTGCACTGACGTTTGCCCATGGCTTCAGTGGTTCATGATTAGATGGGTCCTGGTCAGTTGTGGCACTCGGGCTTGTGTGCCTCCTGTCATCTCTGTGGGCAGGGTATGAGTCTGTCCGTCGGAGACCCCAGAAGTTATCTGTTTGCTCAGTTGGAAGTCGATGTGGGTAGCCGTGCAAGTTCCCTCAGCAGCAGCTGTGTATGGTGAGAAGCAGACTTTATCTGCCCCTGCTCCAGAGTGCACTGGGACTGTGCAGACAGCACCTGGTCCCAGAAGCGGAACTGGAATTGATAGGAGCTGAACTCTCCCTCCCTGGCTGGGATATAGGCGCTTGGGCCTGGTGACCCCTCTTCACCTCTGGGCGGGGTCCGAGTCTGTCCTTCAGGGACCTCTGTAATTATCTGTTCGCTCAGTTCGAGGTCGAGGTGGGTAGCCGTGCAAATTCCCTCAGCAGCAGCTGTGGGTATGGTGAGAGGCAGACTTTATCTGCACCTGCTACAGAGTGCGCTGAGACTCTGCAGACAGCACCAGGTCCCGGAAGCAGAACTGGAAGCGATGGGACTAGACATCTCAGTTTTTATGAGTCACACCGAAGGGAAATCCTCATATCATCTTGTTGCATAACACATTCTGTTTTTTTATAGATTTAAAGCAATAAGCAAATGAGAAAGCATTCTTTTTGTTGTGTGCAGTTAACGGCCCAATATTCCATGGATTTAGGGTCTGTAATTCTGAGTATAAGAATCTTCTGAAATACCCCCACCTGGTTCTCTGTAGGTAAATGAAGGGCACAGGCAATTCGGTCTTAGGTCTGAAGTGAGGATGAACTAAACGGGGATTACTTAAGCAGAATAAAACAAAACTTCGAGTTAATAGAACAGTAACATTTTATAATCTACACCATGCTTGACACTGTAAGCTGTCACTCCTGTGTTGTTGGAAAGCTGTTTTAGACTCAAAGTTAGTGGGTCTTGCCAGAAAGAGGTTGGTTTCTTAGGATCTCCTGAGTTTTCCTGTCACAAGCTTACCCAGCAGTCCTCAGAACATGTACAACTACATATGCTGTGCATGTGATATTCAGGAATAGTGATTCTTTTAGACTCAGTACTCTACTAAAGGAATAACACACTTCAGCCCTTCAAGACTGAGTGCAAATTCCCACATCTTCTTGTTGCATAACATATCCTGTTTTATAGATTTAAAATGATAAGCATATCAGAAAGCATTCCTTTTGTTGAGTGCAGTAACACCTCGTTTTCCATGGGCTTTCATAGACTTTAAAGCCGTTGATTTGTAGTTGTTGTCTGGAGAACTATTTTAGTACATTGAATGTTATTGCTCCTGCAGGTAGTATCTGTTGAGCTTTAGATATTTTTATAGAGAGTATAGATTAGTTAAAAGAGAATGTCAAATAATTAGTTTCTTGTGTAAGACCATGTGAAACACTGCCAATAATTCTTTTTGCTAGTAGCTTTGCCAGTATCCTTTCAAACCTACCCAGTGAAGTTTTTTATGACTCTTCCTATACATAATATAGTACACTCTGAGCAGGAGTGCTTTTTGCTTTATGCTGGGATTGAACCCATGGCCTCATGCAAAGCACCACTGAGCTGTGCATTTTTTAGCTGGCAGAATGACACCAGTGTCTCATTTACATGCTAATGTCAAGCAAAGACCCAAACCTCTAAATATATAGACTAATTTGGGTGGCTCACAGAAACCAGTTGGTTGGTAGGAATATTAAACTGGAAAGTAAGATTTTTTTTTTTAATGTGGCAAGGTTCTAATTGTGAAAGTATGTTTTATTACATACTTTTTTTATTTGTTCAGAAGTCAGCCAATTTTATGTGATTCATTTAACCATTTTATTTGTGGGCTCAGAGTTTTTAATTAGGGTTGCCTTTGAAAATATTGGATTGAAGATATTTGTCTAACATGTTGGATGCTTCAGTTTCAATCCCTAGTATCCCCAAATATATAAATAGCTTTATTGACATATTATTTGGGTGCTATAGAATTTATTTAAAGCATGCAACTGCTTTTTACTGTATTTATGGGGTTGTTCATCTATCATCCCAACGATCTTTAATCTTCTTTATAAAGAAAAGAGAAAACTAAGCTAAAGAGATGACATAGAACATTTGCTCTTATAGAAGACCCAGGTTCAGTTTCCAGCACCTATGATACACTCTTCTGACCTCCCTGGGTACCAGACATGCTTGTGATTTACATAAATACATGCAGGCAATGTACACATACACATAAAATAATTTTTTAAGAAAAAAAGGAAAAAATGTTTTATTCAGTTGAATAGATACTTGCCATTTCTACTTTTAAGCATTCATGAATAATGCTGTTATGAACATTTGTGTACAACTTTACATGAGAAGGTTCAAACCTTTCTTGTTGACTCTAATGCTTTTCTAGAACACATCAGTGATATCATAGTTAATAAGGACTCTCATGTATATGCTGTCCTACACAGCATCTTCTGGTCATATGCATGAAGTATCTGGATTACAGACATGATAGCTGAGTTCGGGGTTGGGGGTGGGGCTACTAGGTAGCTTTTCTGACCACATTGAGCTAGGAGGTGGATCAAGGCCCTGAATGCAGGCGTCTTGCTCCCAGGTTCAGTTCTTTACCAACTGATTGGAGACATGAAGGCCAGCTGAACCCTGCAATACATAGATTGGTAAAGCCTGGTAGACATTTTCCATTTGGTGTTTCATCTCTTTTAGACATTACAACAGTTTGGTCTAGTCTGAAGGTTTAAAAAAGAATTTAAGAATTAGAAAGTTCCTTAAGAGATTTTTCTGGTCTCTTACAAGTGAGGCATCTGAGATACAGAGAAGAGGAACTCGGGTCTCTGTGCTCTTTGTTCTTGAGTCCTCATCCATTCCGTAAGTAAACAGTAATTGTATAGGAAATTTATGAAGGGTGATGTCAAGCATTCTCTTCTCTAATAGAACCCAGTCACTGGATTGTTATCAGCCAGCCATGACCAGAAGGATGCCTGGGTACGAGACAACATCTATAGTATACTGGCTGTCTGGGGCCTGGGCATGGCCTACCGCAAGAATGCTGACCGTGATGAGGATAAAGCCAAGGCCTATGAGTTGGAACAGGTAATAGTCACTGACATCAGTGTCTTGTCTGCTCAGTGACTTTTTTTTTAAACTAGAAAACTCATGAGAGCATTTGAAAATTTAGAAGATGGGGATTTAACTTGGGGTATCACACAAGATCAACACTGTACCAAACTGTGCTCAACTGTACCAAATGAGCACTTGGTCCTGGGATTTATCTTGAACTCATATATTCCTAGACAACCTTCATAGCTGGTGGATGATTGGCCCAGTTGTTGCTTGTTTATAGTAACCAAAATGGCCATGAGTGATAAGCAGCATGAAGAAAATTTGATAACTGTGGTAAAGCTAGGAAATGAAGCTTATCTCTGGGAGTTTGGATATGACCAGGGCTTGCTCAGTGTGTTTTAAAATTACAAATAGCAATCACAGACTGCTCTTCCAGAAAGATGAATAGACAATAGAGTGAATTAGTTATTTGCTGGTATAATAATTTGATGTCAAGTTTCTTGCAACTCTCCCATTGTACACATGCACACACACACACATATGCATGCCACGAAGGTTGATTAAATTTTCTATTCCTTTACTGAAACCCATGAAGACCACAATGTTTGATATTTAATGTCTTTTACTATTTGATGTGTGGTTAATAAACTAAAAGATGAGATTAGGCACAGTGGTACTTACCTTTAATCCTGCTACTCCGAAGACAGAGGCAGACAGATCTCGTGAGTTTGAAGCCAGCCTGGTCTACATAGTGAGTCCCAGACTACCCAGAGTTGCATAGTAATACTCTGTCTCAAAAAATAAATACTAATGAAAATATCACCCTTGATTATGGAAAATAATAATCACTGGGCATCTTCAAGTATTATTCAGCTGGGGCATTTGGTGCTCGATTAACACAATCTTTTATTGTGTGAAATTGTCTTGTGCATTTGGGGATATTTAGGTACTTTGATCCTGATCATTAAGTTCCAATAAACTTCACCTCTGTGTTTGTTATGATTAGAATGCCCCTATTCCTACATTTCCAGGTGCTTCCCAACTACTGGGATTGGCAGTATCTGTCCAAGTGGGAAAGCACTTGGGTTTCTTCTCATGGGAAATAGCTTTTCTTAGTTTGAGGAAAGTCAGTTGACAGATGCTTATGTTGTCTACGGTGTAAGCATTGTAACAGTGATAACTTTACCTTGTATTTAAGGGAACATTTTCTTCCCCAACAGATTTTGTAACAAACAAATGGAATTATATTTTAGGATCCTAGGATTTTAGAGGAGAAAGGTTTTGACTTCCAGACTTTTCCCTGGCCATGAACTTTCAGACCCTTTTATTCTCTGTCACCTGTAAGGTGTGGTATGTGCCATGATACACCCATGCCTGAAAGTAAAACCTTCTTTCAGTCTATGATGTGACACCCATGCTTGTAATCAGCCCATGATGTCTGATTATGTAGGTTCTGTTTTTCTCCACCCCTTGTCATCACAGATTAAGAAGTGTTACTTCATCATTGCCTTCAGGCTCAGGTTCCTCATGTAGAAACTGGGGTAAAAATATTAACCATCTTGTAAGACTGGTGCTAGAATTTAAAATAATATAAGTAAAGTGTTTTGCACAGTGCCTGGATGCAGTGTCTAATTAATTAATGTAGTATTATTATGATTTAGAATGATGATAGTGCTAATAATCAGTTACAATATTATTAATAATCACATTATTAAAAAATCTTGGGATACCACTTGTATTTTGTAAGAACTTTGCTCAGTAGTCCAATAATGGTATCACAATAATGATGTCATAAATGACACTTTTGGCAAAATATCATTACTTTTGGACAGGCATGGTAGGCTTAATTTGTCCTTAGTATGACAAAAATAAATTGCTAAGAAATAAAGAGTTCCAGAATACAAAGCTTATAAAAATGTTAGTTGATAGACATTGAATTCCAGAGCCCAAAGATGCATCTGTTCCAACCCTTTTATTTGAGATAAATCACTTTATCAAAATATTTATTTTGTGATGGAGTAGAAAAATCTCAATAATGTGAACAATTAGAATACTTACATTTAGTTGAGATTTGTCTTTTCTGGAACATTGCCAGACAACACTGACTTATTGGCCATGTATGAATAATCAATTTTCTTGGAGCCTTGTTACTGATGCCCGCCTCTTATTTCCACAGAATGTGGTGAAGCTGATGCGAGGTCTTCTCCAGTGCATGATGAGACAGGTAGGTAGAATATGACAGACTAGTACTTGCAGAGTACTGGAGCGTGCATTTGTGTTATTTTAAATGAGGTGACATCTTTGTTACATTTGGAGCTTTCTCAAGAGGAAAGATCAGAAACATTCTTTGTCTTCTTTTTTTAAAATTTATCCTTAATAATTTTATTATGCTGTAGAACCATAGTTTCAAAGAACAGTTTTGAAGGCCTTCTTTCAAAGATTTATGTGTTTAAAAGGAGAACATGTATTTTTTTAATTAAGAAAAACATTTTAATTATGTTAGATAAATATTAGAGAAACTCACATACTACTTAGTGTTTATTCTGAATGTTTTCACTTCAGATCAAGTGCTTGAGATTTTAAAATTTGTCATTATTGGAGACGGCTAGATGAGTCAGTCATCACTAAGCTGGAAGAGCTTAGTTCAGTGCTAGTAACCACATGCTAGATGGAGAGAAACCATTTCTACAAGTTGTCCTCTGCCCTGCCCATGCATGCCTGCATACATACACATGAAAAGATAAACATAATTCATGTTTTGAAATTGACATTATTTTTTGCTGATAGCTTCAGCGTAGGCTAAATGAAAACAGGTTGTTGTAATATTAGACACAGAATCTTCTACTAGGATCTGTTGTGCTTGAGAGGTGCATATGCTCGAACCCCAGAATAGCCAAAGACATTGTGCTCAAAAGAGTGCTTTGCCATGTTAAGAGAATTTGGCTTTTTTTTAAAAAAAAAAAAACTTTATTTTTATTTATTTGCCATGGTGTTTGTCTGGAACTGGAACTACAGACAGTTGTGAGCCACCATGTGGGTGCTGGGAATTGAACCCCGGTCCTCTGGAAGAACACTCAGTGCTCTCAACCACTGAGCCATCTCTCCAGCCCCAAGAGAATTTGACATTTAAACGGGTTCTTTTCCTTCCTTCCCTATATCCTTGAGAACCTGCCATGTCCCCCTGCTGGGGAGTCTGTGGACAAGGATACCTTTTGACCTGAGTCACACCTGTGAAGTCTAGGCTGAGTTATTTCCACTGAATGAATGGGAAGAATCTTCATTAGCAGGTACTTCCCATCCTCCTGGCTCCCAGAGATAGCAGATAAGAAGTCTAGTCTATCAGTGATTATCCCTAGATCTGACATCTGCCAGCTGTGAGCCTGTATAGCTGTGTGAAGCCAGCTTGCCCTCTTCCTCAGGTGGACAAAGTGGAGAAGTTCAAGCACACTCAGAGTACCAAGGACAGTCTGCATGCCAAGTACAACACTGCTACTTGCAGTACTGTGGTGGGTGATGACCAGTGGGGCCACCTCCAGGTGGATGCCACCTCACTCTTCCTCCTGTTCCTGGCCCAGATGACTGCTTCAGGTGAGCCACGGCCATTTGAGTGACAAGTCAAAAAGTGAAGGTGGCAATGTTCGTTCATTTGTGCTATAGTAACAAAATACCCAAGACTGGGAAATTTAAACAGTATAGAAGTTTCTTTTCTCACAATTCTAGAGGTGTGAAAGTCCTACATTAAGGTATTAACAAGTTCAGCTGTCTAGTGAGAGCTGCCTCCTCTGAAGAAGTAGAAAGCTTTGTCTTTACATGGCAGATGGATTGAGTGCTGTGTGAAGCCTCTTTTACAAGGCCATAATCCATCCCATGGCCTGAACTCACTTGGCCCCCACATCATAGTACTGTTACATTAGCAACACTGAATTTCAGAGGAACACACCAAGAACATACCAGGTCCAATGAATTAGTAGTAGATCATCTAGAGGAAAAGTATGCTTCCCTGTGGTATCATGTGCATGTATGTAGATGCAGTTGGACATCAATCAACAGAAATTAGCCTCTACTCGGGCATGCTCAAGTTTTACTTTGGCTTACTGAAGGCTAGAGACTGATACTTCTGGGCTCAAATCTTTGCTTTGATGCAATTTTCTCTGCAAAAATATGTGTTCCAGAGAGCCCATGTCTTATCTCTGAACTTTCTTCCTGTAGGCACAGTCTCAGTGGTGAGTTACCCTCATTTCCTGTCTTTCCTTTTACTTCCCTTCTGCTTTCTGAGATAAAATGTTAACCTTACGACTTACTTCAGAGTTAAATGTCGATGCCCAATAAGAAAAGTAAAGATGGGGCAAAAAGACTTATCTGCTAGCAAAATATTTGTTGTGTGTACCTGGCAACTCTAAACAGGATCTCTTCACAGTATCTCTTTTCTTTATTAGGCTTGCGTATTATTTTCACCCTCGATGAAGTGGCCTTCATCCAGAATCTTGTCTTTTACATAGAAGCTGCATATAAAGTTGCTGTAAGTACCCATGATGGTAGTCTTATTTTTTTCAGTTGTCAAAAAAATAACAAAATCATGCAGTTCTGTGAAAGCCAACTGTTTGGGGCTTACTAGGATGTTAGCAAAACTAGAGCTGTGAGAATGTGTCACCTCTGTATGCAAAATATGTATATATATTGTCCAGAGACATAGTTGGGAATTTTATTTTGGAATGTACCTCATACTCTGTTTGAATAGATTACTATATTATAAATAACACCTTACAATATCCTATATGATATGTATAGGATATGTATGAGCTAGCCTGAGTTGGACTGAGAAGGGGTCTATGTTGGTGTCTTGATGGGGATTTGGGCACCACCGGGATTACCCCATCAGCCCATGGGCAGAGAAGACTGCACTGTGAGTATAAACAGAGTTCACTTCATCAAGGCAGATGATGATGCTTCTAGCACAGTGGTTCTTAAACTTCCTGACACTGCAAGCCCTTAATACAATTTCTCATGTTATGGTGACCCTGACCATAAAATTATTTTTGTTGCTACTTCATAACTAATTTTGCTACTGCTGTGAATTGTAATGTAAATGTCTGTGTTTTTGGATAGTCTTCAGTGATCCCTTGAAGGGACTATTTGACCCCTAAAGGGTTGTGACCAACAGAATGAGAACCATTGCTCTAGATAATAACTAATTTGCAAGGTTGACTGTCAGGGCAGTAAGGAATGGGCAGATGGCACTATGGCCTCAACGGGTATAGCTGTGTCTCAATTATGTCTCAAGTAGATATCATGGAAAATGAGCAGGGCCACTGTTTTCTAATCCCAGTTCTAAAGCAGTGATTTGTGGTGATAGGTAGTTTTTCTCTCACAGAGGACATTGATAATATCTGGAAACATTTGGGGTAGTCACACTTAAGAGAGAGCTTACATCTTGTCAGAGAAGGCCAGGGACCACCTACAATACATAAGAGAGCCACATCAACCCTATATGCATAGACTCATCTGTCTCAGAATGTCAGTAGCGCCAAAGTTGACAGACACTAGTCTAAAGAAATTTGAGAGATTTGTGGGAAAGGAGTACTTTCAGTTGGACCTTGGGAGATGACTAGGGTTTCCGTAAGAAGAGAGGAAGATAAAGGGCATGTGAGCGCAGGAACAGTACGAGTAGTCAGCAGTAGGACAGGGGCAGGCTGTGGAGGGAAGGTGTGATTTAGGGAGGCCAGAGGTTGGGAGCATTTGGGGTAGAGGGTGCAGAGTAAAGGCACAAATTTCAGATGAAAATTGACACTGGAAATGATGGAATGTCTGTCAACTTGCTGGCATGCTGAAGGTAGAGGTCGCATTAGAGAGGGTATGGCCATGTAGAGACTCATTGATGTGATCTACTAAGAAAGAAACTATTGCTCAATTCTTCTGAAATGGAAGCTGAACTCATCACACAGTCTTTAAGGATGAATTTTATGGCTGCTAGATTGGAATATGGAGTATTAGGAGCAAAAGAATGTACAGATATGGGAAAAGACTTGGGTCCACCTACAAGACCTGCTTTCAGGGCAGGTCCACAGTGCCCCTGCTATATCTAGGTTTCAGTGTTGACATTTGAAAATGTCCTTTCTTGTTTTTGTTTTTGTTTGTTCATTTTTATTTTTACTTTTTACATTTTTTGAGACAGGATGACCTCACACTCAGTAGTTCCCCTGCCTCTACCTTCTAGATGCTAGGATTACAGATATGAATACTATGCCTGGTTGTTTTCATATTTTTCAAGTCTTTACCACCTCCACCAACCCAAGTCTTAATTTTCAATTTTCATGACTGCACATAATAGAAGCCTCTATCCATCATGTCTCTTTGGATGTTCAAAAATAAAGACAGATATTTTGGCATCAACTTTGCTCTTTTATTTTTTGAGAGTATAATTATGTCATAGCCCCTTCCCTTTCCTTTTTCCAAGCCTTCTCTTGTACTCCCTTGCTTTCTTTTAAATTCACATCCCTTTTTACTTTAATAGTTCACACACATATATATACACACACACACCATTGTGTATCTATATTCTTAAATATCTAAATACAGTCTACTCAGTTTGTATATTACTTGTATAGGTATTTTTTCAGAGCTGACCATTAATCAATTGGTGTGCTGTTTCTTGGGGAAGACTATGTCTCCTGCTGTCAGTATTCCTTGTCTATAGTTCTTTGTCTGTGGTTGAGGCTTCATGAGCCTTTCCCCTTCCATGATAACATGTCTATTGGTATCATATTTGCTTGTGGCATCATGTTTAGGCAGCCATGTTGGTTCTTAATAGATTCTAGCTCATTTAGTAGTGAATGCAGCATTTTGAAACAACAGGTGACACTTGGGTTTTTAACAAAAATATGAATCACCAAAATTAGGTGTATATGTAGTGAGTCTTCCATGGGATAGTATTCTAAATTAATTTGTATGAATGGATCTTTAATACCACATCGGTTCTCTGAGTATGCAGCATTTTGAAACAACATGTGACACTTGGGTTTATTAATAAAAATATGAATCACCAAAGTTAGGTGCATATGTATTGAGTCTTCTATAGGATAGTATTCTGAATTCATTTGTATGAATGGGTCTTTAAAACCATGTGGGTTGATTGAATCACTTTTGGCCTTAGCTTCAGTTACTTGCTGAACATTTTCTTTACACAAGAGTTAATGCTAAAAATAATTTTTGAAATTGTTTTAAATAAGTTCAAAGGCATTGGCCAAGTGGAAAGGCAGCACTTTGATTTTAAGATAAGTAAAATATATTGTTCACTGCAGATTGAGTTTGTTACAAATTAATGCCCTTTAGAAATAAGCTTTCAGAGTGTCTTTGTGTGTTCTTTTGTTGAACTTGAGTATTCTCTTTGAAAATTTGGTACAGAGGCCATCCAAGCTGAAATTGAGCAAGAACAGAATGAATATATTAAGTCACAAAGCCTTTGAGAAGGCATACTCCTGTTTCATTGTGTTTGTGCTAATATAAAGAAATTGCTTTTCCATAGTAGTTCTCATGTACTCCCCCCACCTCTGATAGCTGCCTTTTTCTCCCCCAGGATTATGGAATGTGGGAACGTGGAGATAAGACTAATCAGGGCATTCCAGAACTGAACGCAAGCTCTGTGGGCATGGCCAAGGTGACAGTCCTGTTTTTCTCCTTTCTGTGTGTGTTTACTCCTTTGTCTGTTCTCTTCTTCAGGAGTTTGGATTTAATATGATTAGTACTTTTGTTTTTCAAAATTCAGCAGCAAATTTATTAAATCCAAGTGCCACCTGTACTACAGCCAAGTGAAGTTACAGGACAAGAAAATAGGTTTCCAACACTAAAATTTGCATGTGACAGAAAGTAAGTTGTTCAACCCTTACGACTTGGTGTGTCAGCCATGGGTCCAAGCTCTTGCTGTTCAGCTGTGTTAGTGATGGCTACTCTTCCTCTGTCAGTTAAAGAACATGAGCATTTTGTAGGTGAGGTGCACATCTTCAAGTCTATAAGGTCAGATAAGTAATAGTAATCAGTGAAGCTGGCCAGGTAGGAAGAGAGCAGGGCAAGAGGGAGACACTGGGAATGCTAGGAACTTGCTCTGAAAGTATTTCAACTCAAAGTCAGTTAGAAAAATGGTATTCAAGTCAGTGCTGTAATGTGTTCCTCCAGTCCCAACTTCTCAGAGTACTGAGGCAGGATGGCGACTTGAACCCAGGAGTTCGGGGCCAACCTGAGCAACACAATGAGGCCCTTTTTTGAAAAGGGGAAAGAGAAGATAGGAGATGACACAAGGCAGGACGGGGTAGAGACAAGAAGAATGGGAACAGAAGACAGAAGGAGAGAGGGAGGGCTCTTTAAGCGAAGCAAAGTGTACCTGTGGGGCACTTCCAGCCTGTAGGCCACTGGTGTGGATCTCTTGCTAAGGACATTTAGTGAGCCTCCTTCCCACCTCCTTCTCAAATAGACATGGACTGCTTAGACAGCATGACAGTTCCAGAGCCAAAGTTTAAAAAGCAATAATAAATATGCGTTACAGCAAACCTGCAGAAAATGGACTTTTATTAAAACCAAATTAACTTTCCCAGTTAGGTAGGTTAACTGCAAAAATAGGTAAAAGAAAAGCCAATCATGAATTAATTTTTAGTGCCTCCACACATAATGTTATAGACTTGTTAAGATTTTTTCTTTCTGTAGAATAGTATTTTCATATGAGAAAATGTTTTCTTTCTTATTCATAGAATGAGCAGTGTCACCCTGGAAAGTTCTGAGCTAGTTAAAATGAACAGAGACCATGACAATGGGACTCTAGCTAGATTTTAAAGATGTTCTTCATTGCCATTAGGAGAAATGTGTGTTAGATTGCTTAATGAAAAAGTAGTGCCAAATTAGTATATGCATGGTTATTAAAAAGAAAAGTAATTCTTGCCTGTTTTTGTAGGCAGCACTTGAGGCAATTGATGAACTAGATCTTTTTGGAGCCCATGGAGGACGCAAGTCAGTTATCCATGTCCTGCCTGATGAAGTTGAGCACTGCCAGGTAACAGTCATTCCTCTAGAGCTCCAGAAAATAGGGAAGGAGAATCCTGGCCCAAAGGCTTGGGCTCCACTTCCTGTTACTCATTTGACTTTCTGTGATTCAGCTTCCTCAACCATAAAGTGGGCATGTATATAGGGCCTTCCTTCCTGCCTCATAGAGTAAGTGTAAGGATCAGAGTATGATCCTGGACAGCTTGCCCAAGTACTTTGCAGCTAGAAAATACTACACAGACATAAGCCATCATGATTCTCTGTGTGTGGAGCCAAAGCATCTTGGTTTTGCTAGAAGCAAAAATCTGTTGTAGTTTTTTGAGTGCATAAGTGGTTTTCTCACAGGTTTGTTCTTAGTGCTCCCAACTGCCACTTAAGTGCAGAATGGGTGAGGGGAGAGATAAAATAGAGAGAGAGCAAATTCATAGAGTTCTTTGAAATACAGATCACAGGAATAGTTGGTACAGTGTAGGGGGTGCCATTAAGCAGACAGTCCCTAACTATTAGCCATTATTAGTGTGGATCTACTATGTGCTGGGATTAAAGTGAGTCAGATACGTAACTTGTAAATAGTTTATCCTGTTATTCTAGGAGAAAGAGGCAGGAAGACTAAAAGTTCAAGTTCATCTTCAGCTACAGTATAGAGAATTACCAAGTTCAAGGCTAGCTTAAGCTACATGAAACCCTGTCTCCAAAAAAACTAAACCCAAAACACTTGTAAAATGCTTCAAGTGAAAGTTTGTGTTTTAGGGCAGAAAAATCCTGAAAAGGAGTGATTATTCATGTACTTTGTAGTTACATTTTGATCAGTGAAGGATTGCATATACTGTGATATTATAGTGTATTTTGTATCTTATTGCCCAAATATCTCTACCATACAGCTTGTATGTGTGGTAGACTATATGATCTAAGTGTTTGTAAGTATAGTCTGTGATATTTATACAATGATGAAATCACCTAGTATTGTATTTCTCATAATGTGTCACTCATTAAGTGATACATGGTTATAAAGAACTGAAACCAAGAATTGGTTGACTATAAAAACGTTTTATTATAGAGCTGAAAGGTTCCACTCATCTTAAGTCCACCTTCCAGTCCTTTCCATTTTCCCCACTAAGCATAGTCCTTAATGAATTCTATGATATAGATTAATAATGGAATACTGATATGTATCTTAGTAGATATATAGTATAGTGGAAAAGTTTATACTGGGTTAGAATCATAGCTTGGTCAGTTGCTGCATGACCTTGGGCGTGAATATTGTGTCTCAGAGTCTTTGTGTATTAATTTGGTATAATACCTTATCTTTTATCTTCAGATGGAATATTTAATGAGCTTGGTTTCGCAGGTGGATAGCCTGCTTCTGTACATGTTAGATCTCAACGTTATTAGTTCTTTTACTCTTCTAAACATTTCCTTATAATTCTAACCCCCTTCTATGATTATAGAGCTTCGTCTAACTACATTATTATTGAGGCCATGTCATAGTGCCTCTGAAAATCTTTAAATAATCCTAGAACTGAACTAATTCTTACCATTTTGACTGACCACTCATGAGCTCTTCTGGATTTTGCTCCTCCTTAAAGCAATTTCTAAATTACCTAATTCAACTAGCCCCCTTCCACACAAGCATCTGTTTCTTGTGCTGGACATGTATGAATGTTCTTGTCTGCCTTCTGTCTTCATAGCCAGACATCTTGAATGCTGACACAAACAGCACTGTAGTTCCTCCCCATCCGTGGACATGGAAAGAAGGGAGGCAGTAGTTCTTACTTAGTACAAGCCTTAAACTATCATGCTCTTCAACTCCCCCCTTCTCTCCTAAGGAAGAGGAAGCATTGGCTGGGTGGCTGGGTGGCTGGGTAAACAGAGGTAATCAGTGGATGCTATGTTGGTAAAACTGAGTCCTTCTCCAAGTAGACAGACTCATTTCAATGTTTCTTTTAGGCTAAGGTGATGATCCCTAGATATTATAACTAGTCCTGCTTCTGTAGCTTAAACCACCTGTTTTTTTTTTCAGTCAATTCTTTTCTCCATGTTGCCAAGAGCATCAACATCTAAAGAAATCGATGCTGGACTTCTTTCTATTATTTCTTTCCCGGCCTTTGCAGTAGAAGATGTGAACCTTGTGAATGTGACCAAAAATGAAATCATTTCCAAGCTTCAGGTAAGCAGTGGCCAATGGCCCTCTGTTCTGCATTAAATGCCACATTCATGTTTTTGTAGCTCATGGTGTGCTTTTACTAGATCAGCAGTTTTCAGCCTGGAGGACATAAACAACACAGGGGTTATGTATCAGATATCCTGTATGTCAGATATTTATATTATGATTCACTGCATAGCAAAACATTAATGAACTAGCAATGAAGTAATGTTATGGTCGGGGTCACCACAACATGAGCTGTATTAAAGTGTCACAGCATTTGGAAGGTTGAGGACCTCTGCTTTAGATGTTTTAGAAAGACTCCTTAGAGAATCTCTTGAAGGCTCCATAGACCCTGCCAGAACAAAAGCACATATCCAAGTGCTATACAAGCATGAGGACCTGAGTTCAGGTCCCCAGTACTCACTTAAAAATGCAGGCACAACAGTACACGTCCATAATCCCAGCACTGGGAAGGAGGAATGGGTAGATCTCTAAGATTTGCTAGCCAGCCAGTTTGGCTGAATTGGTGAAATCCAGGTTCAGTGAGAGTCTCTGTCTCAAAATAATAAAGAGGAGGGGATTGAGGAAAGTGGCTGACATCAACCTCTAGTACACACACACACACACACACACACACACACACACACATGCACAAATGCACACACATACATCATATAAAAGGGAAAAGGTTGGCTTTGAAGACACAAAGAAGCCAATGGAGAGAGGAAGGGAGACAAAGTAATAGGAAGTAAATGAGAACAAAGTACAATAAAAATATAAAAATTAGGGAATGTTTTTCCAATTTTTTTTAAAAAAGGTCTTTTTTTCCATGTATTCCCCTGCTCACCCATCCTTCCATCTTCCCAATAATGAAACTCATATTTTTGTATTCTAATAAAATTTTGAGTGGTGAAAATCTGTTACTACATTTAATATAAGCTGAGACCATGTTACATTCTCAGCAAATAGAAATCCATAAACTTGTCCAAGGATGTAAGTTTCCTAATTCAAAGCTTACATGTTGATTGTCCCACCTATATTCAGTAAGAAATCACTTCATTCCCTGTAAACAAAGCAATTAAAGAGTCTCCAATGATAATGCCAAAACAAAACAACTGGTGGAATCAAGCTCTGTGGAGAAAAGGGAATGATTTAGGTAGCTACAGCTGAAAAGACACTTGTAATGTGCTTACAGGTCAAGTAGCTTCTATGTTGAGTCCCCTGGGATGATTCCCAGAACCACACAGAACATGGAAAGGCCTCCAGGACAAGTGATAGCCAAGCCTGCCAGGACAGCACCACCCTCAAAAGAACCTGGGAAATAGGCACCCAAAGCTGCCATCCAAGGATTAGAGACATCAGATGAGATACCATTGCATGCTACCTCATTTCTTGACACCCAAAAAACTGGAGAGGAGCCCTGTCATCTGCAGCCAGTGAAGCAGCTACCATATAGTTAATAACCCCCTCCCCCTCCTCCAAGACTTGCCAGGTCTCTGAAGCAGACCATCTTTAACATGCACAGCCTCAGTGCATTGAGTCTGCAGAGGATTTTTTAGCTTCCCGGATATATACAGAGGAGCCAGTTATTCCAGACATCAGTGGCTTCTTCATCTAGTGAGGATACTTTTGCATCTGTGTCTAATACTGTAAACCATACAGAAAGAATGGCCATTCCCTGAGGCCTTGAGAATATATGATCTGCAGCCCCACCACAGACTCTGATGGAATGCTTCTGTGTTCTCTTCTGGGTGTTCATCAAGTCTGAATTTGCTTTGCTTAGTACTTCAAAAGAACTCCTTACATTAAATCAAAGAACACTGGTACATATTTGCTCACTGAAAAACACAAGGGAAAGGGGATGAAGGACTGACTTGAGTTGAAATTAAAAGGCAAAGAAAAAATCTTTTGATTTCATAAGCTCTGCTTTTTTTTTCTTCACCTTACCAGGGGCGTTACGGATGTTGTCGCTTCCTTCGGGATGGTTATAAAACTCCAAGAGAGGTTGTATTTAAATATTGTTTTTTATGTTTCTTAACTGCTCCATATCTACTTGCCACTGTGTCATTCTCCCTCTACTGATTATAATTATATGTTGAATATTGGGAAGGAAAGTATTAATTTTAAAGTCAGCAAGCCTGGAGTTACATAGAAAAGAATGATCATCAGGTCAAGCCAGTAATGTGAAACCAGCTTATAAATCAAGGATGAGTAAGTCTGCCTCACACACTATTTTTTAAATATAATCTGTAATATTAGTCTTGGGTTTTATTGCCACAGTGACTAATATAATGATATAAATGAAACAGATCATCTGACAAGCATTGTGATAGGCAAATTGCTATTTCTTAGAGAGATAGGATGCTTCAGTGTAATGAACTACTGAATAGTTCTGTGTGTATTTCAGATTTAGTATCTAAAATTTTGCCCAAACTAGCATTTCCCATGATAGTTGACTTCTAATCATACTAAAGCCTCATTGACTGAAATAGGCAAAGGAAACCCAGTGAGGCACAGTGGCTTTGTGTATGAAATCTAATATCCTTTGGTTCTAGGACCCACATCGATTGCATTATGACCCTGCTGAACTTAAACTCTTTGAAAACATTGAATGTGAATGGCCTGTGTTCTGGACTTACTTAATCATAGATGGGATCTTCAATGGTGATGCTGTTCAGGTGAGAAAAATGCTGTTCAGCATTGTGCTTATCAGCCTGTTTGTCCTGCTAATGGGCTGGCTGATTGCTGGTAGCATAGAGTCATTCAGAATTCACATAATTGTTTTAGCTATCTGTTGCCATTTTAAAAACTTTTCCAAATACTGGTGAATTAAAGTGGCAGCTGTTCTATTGATTTGTTCATAATTCTCTTATTTGGACAGAGCCAGTAGGGACAGATTGTCTCTGCTTCTCCTAGTGTCCTCTGGGATAGTTCATCGTGCTAGAGGACCTACTCTTAAGATAGTCCCATTTTCATGGCTGGTGAGTGAAATGTGGCTACCAGCTAAGGCTGAATTCTCAGCTGAGCTGTGGCAGGGACTTGATTCTTCTCCATGTGCCTCATTTGGGCTTTTCACAGTAGTAGAATCCCTTGGTAATTAGATTTTTCATATCATAGTTGCCTTTTCCCCAAGAATGTAGAAGCATAGGCTGCCAAGCTTTCTTAAGTCTTATTACAAAACTGGAAAAATTGTCTCCATCACATGGTCCGTTAAATGGCTGTCACATACTCAAGAGCGGGGATGGGGCCAACTAGACAAGGGCATGAGTGCTAGGAGGCATAATTCCTGTCTATCTCAGACAGGTGTTCCTTTTATTCCTTTCAGATCACGCACTCACTTTGCTGTTGGTAGGTCTAGTTTAGAGGTACTCTGGTTTAGCGCATCACCTCCTAACTGTCTCCAAAACTCCAGCTTTACTCCCTGTTCTTTCCATTCTCTACACCTGAGCCAGAATGACAAACTTCGATTATGCTGCTGCCCTGCAGTGTTAGTCACCTTTCTAATGCTGTGACAAAATATCTGAAATACACAAGTTAAAAGGAGGGAAAATTCCCTTCTGGCTCACTGTTTCAGGGCTTTCAGCTCCTGGCTGGTTTTAGTTTCATTGCTTTTGGTTCTGTGGTATGACATTGTTATAGGGAGCCTATAGCAAAAGCAAACTGTTTGCCTCATATCAGCCAAGAAACAGGGTACATGCTGAGGGAGAAGTAGGGGCCCCAGTATACTTTCCCAAGAGCATAACTCTAAGGACTTACTTTGTCCAGCGAGGCCCTATCTGCCATTAGACCCTGTTAACTACATCTCACTCTGGTTCCTGGGAGCCCATTCTAATCACTCCCCAGGTCTGGAGGACAAGGAGATGGGTAGTCCCTATCTCATGCATTTTGCCTTTTGAAAGCCCAGTACTCAGGAACATAAGCAGTAAACTTAAAATGTTAAGGTCTCTTCACTAGTCACTCTTACATTGTGCTTAGAGTTTATCCTGGGCCTTCTTGTCTTTTAATCTAAGTATTAAGAGATCTCTGAGTGCCTGACTTTGAATTTCAGTGAAAATAGGCTTAACATTGATGAAGGGGATGAGGGAGATGATAAGGAGATTAAAATGACTGTGCTCATATCTTTTTAAAGGGGAATGAGAGAGATGGTTACTTTATTCTGTAACCATTTTAAGTGTACATGGTCCAGGGACACATATTTAGGCTACTTCAAACTTCATGTTCCAACATGGAAACAGTTTGATGAAGGTTTTATAGTTTTACAGAAGAAAATAAGTTATAAATCAAGGGAAGTTTAAGATACACTGGTAGGGTGGGTACACCAGAGAGGCAGGTCCAGCAAGATTGGGGAAGCCTTTCTATAAGCCCCAGATTCTATTTGAGCTTTTGGGTTAGTAGAAGCTAGTAGTCTGCTCAATTTAAAAATCTCAAGAGGTTTTTACTATTAGTCACAGGGTGTTGATTTTAAAAGAAAAGTCAGCAAGGAATGGCTGTTCTGGGGAGCTAGACCCACTTTAAAATAAGCCTTTGGAGCTGCACCATTCCAGTCTCCACAGTACTAATATTCTAATCATTAATGAGTCTCTGCAGACACAGATTCCTTTCAAGAACTTTTCATTCACAGTTAGCCAAGCATCGCACTTTCTGCATTCAGGGTCCACATATTATATATCAAATATAGTAAGCTCACTCATAGCTAGTAAGAAGGCCCTTTTCGAGGATCTGATAACAGATGAGGCAAGAAGGAGTTTTCAGGAAAGAAGGCTGAGAAACTCCTGAATCAGAACACGGTCCACAGATTCAACTAAGCAGGGCTCACATGGGCTCACAGAGATTGAAGCAGCAAGCTTGGAGCCTGCAAGGTCTGCATACATACTGTGGTTGTTTAGCTTGGTGATCTTACGGAAGTCCTAACAGTGGAAGTGGGAGCTGTCTCTGACTCTTTTGCCTACTCTTGTGTCCATTTTTCTCCTATTGGGTCACCTTGTCTACCCTTAACTTAATGTGAGGTAAGGTGCCTAGTCTTATTGTAACTTATTATGCTGTGTTCTGTTGATATACCCAGGAGGCCTGCCCTTTTCTGCAGGGAAAAAGGAGAGTGGATCCAGGGGAGAAGCAGGAGGAAAGGGGGAACTGTGAGGCCTGGAAGGAGGAGAGGCTGAGAGAAGAATAAATAAATGAAAAGGAAAAAAGAAAAGAAAAATAAACTCCTGGATCATATGTAAACTATTGACATCATGGTCTGGATCTGAATTGTTTTTTACCCACTCTGTATCTGACATAACATTTTCTTGTGACAGATTACTATACCTAAAATTAAATAATCCAGAACATAATTTGACCTGATGGAGTGAATTTTACAGTTGAAAAAAAGTCTAAAATAACCAGAATTGACACAGATTATATATATATATTCCCCTCTGTAATTACAGTTGTTTGTACTCAATGAACTATATTACTTACATTTAAATGGTTAGAAATGGAACTTTGGGAGGCACCACTAATGAATACTCTCCCTTTTATTAGTAAAATCCAGATATTTAATTCATTTTTAATCCCAGATGATTGTACTATATGACATTATAGATACTAATTAAATCAAGAAATACCAATACTAATGGCATAAATCATCACGAATATTGTTATACATTGATGTCCTTTGTATAATTTAGCTAAGAATTAACTCAAATCCTTGGATATCTCTAGCTAGAGTAAATGAAATTAATTTAAAAACTAGCCTTTTTATACCTTATCCAGATTATAATGAATACTGAGTGAATGTGTGTGTGTGTGTGTGTGTGTGTGTGTGTTTTGTTGAAGATGAAACTTGTACCTTGTACATTATAGGCAAGCACTAGCACCAAGCCATATTTCCAACTCCAGTAAATATTTTCTCACCAATAAACATTGTGTGTGTGTGTATGTGCACAGTATTTACATGATCATATGTGTGTGTGTGTGTGTATGTGTGTG
Organism: Sigmodon hispidus; assembly: GCA_004025045.1. Taxonomy (NCBI): domain Eukaryota; kingdom Metazoa; phylum Chordata; class Mammalia; order Rodentia; family Cricetidae; genus Sigmodon; species Sigmodon hispidus. The sequence continues at coordinate 2,401 of PVIH01024336.1, read as the reverse complement.
TGTGTACAAGATGCCATGTATGAAAACCAAAGGTTGATGTTGAATATCTTTTTTAGTTGCTCTCCACCTCTCTCTACCTTGTTCTTTGAGATAGGGTCTCTCACTAGTAGAACTCATTGATTCAGCTAGACTGGCTTTAGGGATCCTGTAGGTGGATTTTTCTGTTCCTCCTGCCAGATCCCAAGTCACAACATGGAGACTTAATATTAACTATGAAAGGTCAGCTAATAGCTTAATCTTATTACTAACTAGCTCTTATAACTTAAATTAATCCATTTCTATTAATTTACGTTCTGCCTAGTGGGTTTATTTCCTTTACTCTGTACTGCCCATGCTGCTTTCCTGCTTCCTCTGTCTCTGGCTAGCAAGTCTTCCCAGCATCTACTTTACCCCCCAAATCCTGCCTACCTATTGGCTGTTCAGCTTTTTATTAATCCAGTCCAAGTGACAAATCTTCATAGTGTACTAAAAGACTATTCCACATTTCCCCCTTTGTCTAAATAAAAAGGAAAGGTTTTAGGTCTAACATAATAAAACTATAAACTCAGGTAATAATTTCATTTACAATGTCCAGGCCATTTGTATTTGGCATATTTGGAAAAAAATATTCTATTTTTTCTTCTGTCTTGATGAATTTAAAGCTCTGTACCTAATTTACTGTCTCTGATAACTAAGTAAAACTGACTATCTAGTCTTCAACTCTATCAAAGACCCCAGAAGGTTATATTACCTTAGTAAACAGGAATTGCAGAGGAAGCAACTTCCAAAACTAAAAGAAACCTCAAAAACAGCTGGCTGCCTGGAAAATCACCCAAAATTTCTCTGCAATGTTAGGGACATCTATCCTTGGCCTACAGTCCTAGAATATCTGACACACTTTTTTGTGAAGTAGGAATTTTGAAGGACTGTTCTATCCTGCCTTGGCAAAGTTCAACAGTCTTTTTTTCTTTTGTCATGCTGATCCAGTTTGGACACCATACTGTCAGCAGTTGAAAAAAGGGCAATTGTTTGCCCAAATCACTAGCTTTTGCCATAAAGAAAGCAAACCACATATGGAGGTTCTTCACTACTCATCATCTTTGTTTAAGATGTTTTGAGAAATGTCTCATTGTCATTAAAACCTTCTTATTATTATCTTAAATGCAATATTCTGTAGATCTCTGAGGTGTGTTTGAACATCACTTGTTTATCTAAAATATCTGCTTGACCTTGAAAACATATCTAACATGACTACAAGTTTGATTGTTATAGGTGACTAACTACTAACCTGCATGTCTTAATTATCCTAAGTAGTTTGTAATAATAACTTTGAAGGACTAGAAATGTACAGTACATTGTTAAATGAACTGGAAAGGTACAGTACCTTAAACAAGAGAAGAAAGGCACAGTATATTCTAACAAAAAGAACCTTAAATTTGTATCAATATACAAAAATACCTTGAGCAAGAGTAGAACATATATATAGTATAACAAAAATAACCTTAAACTTGTATCAGTACACAAAAATCCATACCAATGTGAAATATTTAAGACTAGTAGTTGGTTTTTTTAACTTAAAAGTAGATTTAATAATCTACCCTTTTATCCTATAATTTCTATATCACCCCTTTTTATTTTCAGAACAAGATCCCTGAATCTATTTTTTCAACTATTTTTCTGACTAATACCAATAACAACTTGTAATCAATCCCCCTGAATGATGACAAATATCAGTAAGTCACTGAATGACTAAAAACCACCCTCCTACACCTCTTTGGAATGTGGGTGCCATGTTCTCTATATTGTTTCCTATTGTCAGGGAGCAACAGCATTTCTAAGGTACCCTGAGAAAATTGAAATAATGGTCAAGTCCTGGGAGAACCAGATGTATCATTTGTTGCCAGTCTCTGTGTAATGCGAAAGTGTGGGGCTTATCTGAACTGGCTAGCTGGAGTAGTGTATGAGACTGAAGCACCTCAGCTAGCCTTGAAATTGCCTGAGCAGTTTGCAGTCCAAAGCTGATCTTTGTGTGGTGGTTGTCAACTTAAAGGTGTTACCACAATCCATGTGGAATCATTGTGGGGGTCCCATCATCCTTTTGGAGACTTCAAAGGTCACTGTTAGAAATGGTCATGATTCATTGCAGAAAACTTAAACAATTTAAATGCCATATGCAGCAGATTTTGGAGAGGTTCAAGGACCTCAATTTATTAAATACATCCAGGCACCGGGACCTGTGCTCTCTGCGGCGTCCCAGCGCACTCTGGAGCAGGGGCAGCTGAACTCTGCACCTGGCCACACCCGCAGCTCCTGCTGCTGCTGAGGGTATCTGCAAGGACCCCTACCGCGACCCCGAACTGAGTGAACTGAGCAAACTAACTGCAGGGGTCTCTGAGGGGCGGATTCGAACCCTGACCAGAGG
>PVIH01024335.1:0-22979 GCA_004025045.1 Sigmodon hispidus | reverse complement strand
AATACCACTTCTGGGTGTATACCCTAAAGAGGCACATTCACACTCCAAAGGTATTAGCTCAACTATGTTCATAGCAGCATTATTTGTAATAGCAAGAACCTGGAAACAACCTAGATGTCCCTCAACTGAAGAATGGATTAACAAACTGGTACATCTACACAATGGAATACTACTCAGCAGTAAGAAAAAATGATATCCTAAAATTCGCAGGCAAATGGATGGATTTGGAGAATATCCTCCTGAGCGAGGCATCACAAACTCAGAAAGATAAGCAGGGGATGTACTCACTCATTAGTGGTCTCTAAACAAACAAATAAACAAGAAAAAAACAAAGCATGCCCAAGCTGCAAACCACAATCACTGAATAGCTTGGACTGACCCTTCAGATCCCACTCCAACTATAGAAACACCTGACTCACTCTTGAGGGAGGGGGGACAAAACTGGATTTGTAAGGAGTGGAGACTGATCTAAGCATTATTGGGTCAGTGGGACCATAGGACTGTCTGCTCCCTGCCCAGGGAGGGGATGGGGAGTTGTGGAGAAGAAAAAATGATCAGATGTGGTGGGAGGGGGAAGGGATCTTGAATGGGGATATACAGGGATGGCAAAAAAAGTTCAGAGGGAAAGCTGAACACAAAGTAAATATATGTGTAGCAATCTTATTTGCATTATCACCCTTGATATGTCATGCTTATGATTTTATCTTCTTTATAGTTATTGTTAACTTATCAGCATTTTAAATTCAGTTTACTGTTTTTCTTGATAAATACAAAATAAATAAATTAAAAAAACCGAAAAAACAAACAAACAAACAAAAAAACAAATGGTTTTGGTATAGCTGGATGGTAGTGTGTAGAAAAGTGCAAGTAAATCCAAGCCTGCCACCCTGCACAAAACTCAAATCCAAGTTGATCAAAGACCTTAACATAAACCCAGCCACTCTGAACTTGATAGAAAAGAAAGTGGGAAATACACTTCTGTGAATTCACACAGGCGGCCACTTCCTAAATATAATACCAGTGGTACAGACTCTAAGAAAAAAAACCAATAAGTGGGACCTTTTGAAACTTAGAAGCTTCTGTAAAGCCAAGGACACTGTCAATAGGACTAAATGACACCCTACAGAACAGAAAAAAGATTTTCACCAATCCTACAATTGACAGAGGATTGATATCTAAGATATATAAAGAATTCAAGAATCTAGAGCCCAAAACCTTGAATAACTCAATCAAGAAATGGGGTTCAGAACTAAAAAGGGAATTCTCAGCAGAAAAATTACGAATGGCTGAAAGGCACTTGAAAATGTCCTCACCATCTTTAGCCATCAGAGAGATGCAAGTCAAAACAACTTTGAGATAGCACCTGACACTGTCAGATTGGTTAAAATGAAAGAAACAGATGATAGCCTATGCTGGAGAATGTGCAGAGCAAGGGTAACACTCCTCCATTTTTGGTGGGAGTGTAAGCTTGTTCAGCCCCTCTGGAATGCAGTATGGTGGTTTCTCAGAAAATTGAGAATCAATCACCCCAAGGACCCAGCAATACCACTATTGGGAATATACCTTAAAGATGCACAGTCACACTCCAATGGCATTAGTTCAACTATTTTCATAGCAGTGTTACTTGTTATAGCAAGAACCTGGAAACAACCTAGATGCCCCTCAACTGAAGAATGGATTAACAAACTGTGGTACATCTACACAATGGAGTGCTACTCAGCAGTAAGAAAAAATGATATCCTAAAATTTGCAGGCAAATGGATGGATTTGGAGAATATCCTCCTGAGCCAGGTATCACAAACACAGAAAGATTAGAAGGGGATGTACTCACTCACTAGTGGACTCCAAACAAACTTTAATGAACATGGAAGTGGTGACTAGACTCCTACTGGGAAGCAATACCCAGGTGCCAGGATAAAACACAGAATGTGTTTCACCAGGCAGGTTTAGTACTTAAACATAACCATCCAATTGAATGACTCAGAAAAATCTTACATGCTTATACCCATAAGATTTGTGCTGTTGTCATCCTTGATCACGGAATCTAATGTGTGCTGTGTAATCATCAACCCGGACACTCATGACTGGTCAAAGTGCTGAGAACTAATGACTGAGCACCCAACCACAGATGTGAGTCGTGAGTATCAACCTTTCACCCAAATTCTAAGGACCATCATGAAATGGGAAAAGAAGAAATGTCAAGTTCAGAGAATGATCTTGAAAGACATGAAGTTCTGTCTACAGGGATTGACATGTTCACTTGCACAAGTGAACTCTTAGCAGCCACAGTTACCTCCACAAAAATCAAACCAGTCAAAATTACAGTATGAAATCCTGTGGAAACACTAAGTAGTTAAAGTGCCTTTTGGCCAACCTGATAATAATAGCTTGATTTCTGAGAGCCACATCTTAGAAGAGAAGCAAACTCAGTAAACTTTCTGTGAAGTTTTATTCACGGGCCTTGTCCTTATCTTCCCTGCCCTCAATACTAAATAAAGTGTATTTTAAAAGATGATAACACAGGAGAGGGAGTGGATCCCCATATGTCATTCCAAGATTTGAGATTTGGATATTTGGGGATTGGAAGACTTTGTAGGACGCTTAAATCTCCTTTCTTAAGAATGTGGCCACCTGGAAGTTACTTCTGAGCTAGAAGATGACCCCCAGCTTGTCCATATGGATAGCACTTATTAGACATAATGAGTTATTCATTTTTAAAACAAAGAAGACCAGTCTGTTAGGAAAGAGTTCTATTGTTTTAGGAGGCCATAGAATGAATAAAATATTATTCTGAAATAGTAATATTCCACATGATTAGAACTTTCATAAGTTGTTTAATGTAGACTGAACACATTTCCCTTATAATCTCAACTTGTCTTTTCCTTGCTCCTTCTCTTCCCACTTGCCACTTTTATTACTTTGGACACTTTCAGTTCTGCATCATAACATGTGAGCACACATAATTCTTTCTAACTATGCCTTAACTAAGGACTACAAATGAGACTTCTACAATATCTGTTTCTGGGACTGACTTAATTTACTTAATATTATCACCAATTACATTCATTTCTCTAAAAGTAATGTTAGTTCTTTATACTTTACTGATGAATAAATTCTGCTGTATTGTATACATATCATGTTTTTTGATGCAATCATTTGTTGAAAGAGTATGTAATTTTTTCTTAAAATTATCCCTTATAGATAATAGTACAATAATATTTGTGTGCAAACATTTTTTAGACATTTTGACTTTTTTCATTTGAGTAAGTTTTTTAGAATGCAACCTGCTGAAAAAGCCTTTAACAAGTTCATGTATATGAAAGAAGATCACAAATCATTGAAATCCTTATCACAACTATCTGTAAATCAATTTTGTCACCAAGATCAACAACTGTCTTCAGCTGACGTCTGTGAATTAAGAGCTTATGTCTTACTGTTAACTTCACGACAAGGCTTGAGGAATTAGTATAGGATGCATTTCCTCATACAGGATTAGGACTTGGCCTGTAATATACTGACTGCAGCCTGACGCCAGGTGCCATACATCTTTCTTCTCAAGCTAGATTAGACATTTACACAAGCTCTCTGCTCATGAATATGCAAAGTACTTGAGTCAATGGTGGTAAATAGAATGGAGTCCACAACCCAGAACAACATATGTTCAGTGTTGTCTTCACAGTCACTGAGCACACAAGATCCTCACCATGGAGTGGAGCTGGATCATTTTCTTCCTCTTGTCAGTAACTACAGGTAAAAGGCCTTTCAGGTCAAATCTGAAGAGGGCACAAGAACTGAGGTGACAATGGCACCTACTCTGCCTTTTTCTCTACAGGTGTCCATTCTGAGGTCCAGCTGCAGCAGTCTGGTCCTGTGACAGGGAGACCTGGGACTTCAGTGAAGCTGTCCTGCAAGGCTTCTGGCTACACCTTCACTGACCACTATATTACCTGGGTGAAGCAGAGACCAGGGCAAAGACTGGAGTGGATTGGAAATATTTATCCTGGAATTGATGTTATTAACCACAATCAGAAGTTCAAGGAGAAGGCCAAACTGACAGCAGACACATCCTCCAACACAGCGTACATGGAGCTCAGCAGCCTGACATCTGATGATTCTGCTATCTATTACTGTGCAAGAGACACAGTGTTGCAACCACATCCTGAGAGTGTCAGAAACCATGGAGGAGCAGGAAGCAGCCCTGGGACTGAGATCACAGAAAAGATTACCCTGGAGGCTTACTCAGAAATAATCACTTGAGTGTATGGACTGAGATCACAGAAAAGACTACCCTGGAGGCTTACTCAGAAATAATCACTTGAGTGTATGGACTGAGATCACAGAAAAGACTACCCTGGAGACTTACTCAGAAATAATCACTTGAGTGTATGGACTGAGATCACAGAAAAGACTACCCTGGAGACTTACTCAGAAATAATCACTTGAGTGTATGGACTGAGATCACAGAAAAGACTACCCTGGAGGCTTACTCAGAAATAATCACTTGAGTGTATGGACTGAGATCACAGAAAAGACTACCCTGGAGGCTTACTCAGAAATAATCACTTGAGTGTGTGGACTGAGATCACAGAAAAGACTACCCTGGAGGCTTACTCAGAAATAATCACTTGAGTGTACATTTTCTGCCTCCACATCTGTACAGAGGATGATGTGGATTGGGGTCCAGTTACCAGCTTCATTTACGTATTCCTTCTGTAATAAAACACTGATGAAGGGGAAACTGTGATAATATTTAGTGACAAAAAAATCTATGGGTTCTGAGATATTGGAACTTTTTTGGAGTAGCTTTCTTTAAAGTATACATATGAATTTTATCAGTAATATCCACAGTAACATAAACAACATTTCAGCAAATCAAAACTCATAGTCTTAAATGTTACATAGGTATATTTTAAATTCTTTGTTTCCCAGTAGAACTTATAAAATAAGAGATGCTCACATAATTATTCACTGCCACATAAGTGTTACTCTTGTAAGTTGGCCAAAAGTATTATTAAATTTCTTATCATGAAAGTATTTATTGACCTGGTGTATATACTCGTTAACTAAGAATAGTTTTATATTACTCATAATTATTTGGTCTCAGGTTTGCTGCCTTTCCAGTCCTAGCACCCTGACCTTCAGTCTCATGCATTTGCAGAACATTGACCTACTCTCATACACCTCCATTCTTCCTGGTCCTCTGGATATATTGAAGTTACCCTTGTTCTATAGCATGTTTGGCTTCAGATAACTGGGCTAATAAACAGCATGTGGTACTTGACAATCCCCAGGGTTTGATTCAGTGAAAAGTCTCTAGAGAGCAGAACCAATTTTGCATTTTCCTGTCATAGCCACTCTTTCCTCTTACATATGAATGTCATGTGATGAATATGGATGAAACCTCATATGCTGTATGTGCTGTGGCAGGCATGAATCCCCTTTGCCAAGTGTATGTTACAGATCATTTAAATCTATATTGAATTTAAAATACTGTTCTTAATGCTCATGTCTTCATAAAGCACCCTCATTTCTCCTTCAGCAGGAAAGTGGAGAATGACCAGAAAGGCAGAAAAAAATTCTGATTCTGGTTTGAATTGAACAAAACTTAAAAATGTCCTAGAAAGGCATGCCAAGTGCTGGCTGTAAGAACATGATGCAAAGAGTTCTGTTAGATGCTGAAGAGACATTTTGACATGACCAAACATTGTATAGAGCAAAGTTACCCTCTAGGTATATGTAGAAATTAGTGTGGCTCTTTCACAGGAAGCTGGGGATAGGTCTACTCCAGCATCCAACTATATCACTTTTGGACATTTACACAAAGGATGCTACATCCTCCTAAATCACTTTCTCAATCATAGTCCTTGCTGCTCCATTGATAATAGACAGAAATTAGAAAGGGCCTAGATGTTTATTAATGAAGTAAACCTGGCAGTAAACTGAAAGCTCTAATATACTTGGAGAGTTCTGGTGCAGACTTTTGTCTGTCCTGTGCTTTTTTCTTCAGTCTCTCTGAGTTATATGAAATTTTGTCATGTGATTTTGAGGACCTTGTTCTCCAAGTGTCTCCCATCCCCTATGACTGCTCTTTCAGCCACATCTTCAGTGGGGTTTCCTGAGGTCTGAGATGTGGAGACATACCATGCTTTTAGAGTGTGTGTCCATTATCTCTCTGCAGTTTCTGGCTTGGATCTTTGTGTTTGTTACCATTTCTTTTTTATTGGACTCCTCTGTGTGTAGTGTAATTGCACAATCCTCTGATTCTTATGCCTCCTAGAGGATTTCCTTCTTTTTTTGATTTGACTTTTCTAACTTCAAGGTTTTTTCTTTGTTTTGGCAAATTATGTTTCATTTTGTCATAATTTCTTGGAAGCCTATTTTCTTTTTCTTTTTTTTAGTGGGAGTAGAAAGGTAGACTTGGAGTTGCAAAGAAGCAAAAACTGTAATCTTGATATATTGTATGAGAAAAAGATCTGTTTTTAGTAAAAGAAGGAATAGAAGATGTAGTAAATTTATACAACAATAACACACAGGTGTTAAATATATGAAATCATGACATGTGCAAGCAAATAGATGGAGCTACAAAAAATCAGCCAAAATGAAGTAAACCAGACCCTGAAAGACAAATATGTATGTATTTGCTTAAATGAGGATGTTAGCTGTTAAGTCTCCCATAGGCGGGCTGCAGTATTTATAATCACAGGAGATATGTGTAGAGAAAGAAGTACTGGGGAGGGATGGGTGTTCCTAGGAAGAGTTAATGGAATGTCTATGGATGGATGAGGGAAAATGAGGATCAAACTGGAAGGACAGGGTAGATAGAGGTATGGAAAGGAATATGCAGAGGGGCATCTAAAACTAAGGCCCATGTGAGGGTTGGTATGGAATCCTAATGCAGTAGAAACATCTTAAAATATACATATATGAAAGAAATCTGGATAAAATCACCTAATAATAGGGGGAAAGTCCAAATAGACATCTTTCTTTAATAACTAAACCTCTAGTTCTGGGAATGGGTTACATCTAATCAATTTGTTGACCAATGGGACCCTTGGAAAGTCCCAAAACATGACCCATTTTATTGCCCAATATATTGGTTGCTTTCCACAAGCTTATAGTAAGACTTTTTCTGAAGACAATGTCTTCAAAGCTCATTGAATATTTAGAAGCTGATATGCAGGCTACCTAGAGCTTTCATTCCTATTAACTAGTGTTCATGATACGGGAGGGTACTGTGCATGTTGCCAAATGTAAAAGATAAGAACCAAAATGTGCTACAATCCAGCTACGAAGCCTTAGATGTACAGTCATGTCCTCCCTGCAAGAAACACTGATGCAACTGTGACCAAAATCGTGTAGAATGAACCAATCAATATCAGATTATATAAGGCCCACTCTAGGAGATAGATCCAGTTCTAGACACTGCTCTGATGGCTAAAAACCTTAAACTAGACAGATAAGATCTTGGGAAAAGACAATATTATTGATCTGCTAAAAACATAGTAATAAAATAACTCCTAATGATATTCTTCTATACTTATTAGTGACTTACTCAGTCATCATTAGAGCAGTTTCTTCTACCCATGTGTAAATGAGGCCAAAAAGATCCAGAAGCAGAAAACATGCAACGTGTAGTATCTCAGAACACTCAGTCCTAAATTGGATACCTCCATCAAATGCATCCCTGCAAGGCTCAGACAACTCTGCAGAAGGTGAGGCTGAGATTGTAAATCTTCCCCACCCAATGCAGAACACCAAGGAGACAAGGCCTTTCAGACATAATAGAATGATGTAGATATGAACGTGGTGATAAATATTTAATAAATTTAGTCTGGGATATCAGGAGAGTCAACCACAGAGCCAAGCCATGAAGATCGGTGAGTGGCAACTCACCCCTTTAGGCCTAGCTTTAGGAATGTTGAAGAAGTTAAGATAGCTAGGCATATAAAGAGAAGCTTTCAGCTTTCCTGGACACTTGCTTGGTGGACTGAGAAGAGAGAGGTTGGAGATTTGTGGAGACAGCCCTGAGGAGCAGGTGGGTGAGAAGTGGCTGTTGTGTGTCTCTCTATCCTCAGTATCTGGCTTCAAGATTTTATTATAATACTAAATAAAATTTGTATAATATACAAACTATCAGAGTCTGGATTCACTAGGCCTTCCTAGAGCTAAGCCAGATGGAGGTCCCAATGCTGAGATATTCCCCTTTCATCTCCCAGTAGCTAGCTCTAATTAAAAATCTCTCAAAAAGGAAAATAATAGATTTATTTCTTTCATACAGTCTTACTAAATACACAAACAGCTCATGGGAGCAGGCCTATGCCCTGCAGTAGGTGAACAACATAAGATGACCTCATTTATGGATGTTCCTTGTCTCATAATGCTTTCTCAGGATTTTTGTTTTTTCTTCCTTATATGTCTTTTGTGTATATTAAGGTTTCTACTTTTGTGTCTTAATCATATTTCTCTGTCTATAAATGTCTATTTGTTTCTAGTGTGTTGTTTCATAATTTTCCATTTTTTACATTATCTTCTTTTATTCTGTTATTATTTTAAGTTGTTTGTTTTTTAACGAGAGAGGGAGAGAGAGAGAGAGAGAGAGAGAGAGAGAGAGAGAGAGAGAGAGAGAGAAAAGATGCTGAATTGCATTGGAAACAAGTTGGTGAAGAACAGCTAAACTGAAGAGAAGAAAAGGTAATCACAATATGTTTTATTAAAATATTTTAATAAAAATAAATATTTCCACCCTACCAGGCTTTTAGTGTCCTGTTCTGTTTAAAGTGTTCAAAGTATAACCTGAGACATAAAGAGATTTAAGGATGATGCAAATGTGGGATGCATAATGCTAAAGGGCAGTGTAATAAATTAGAAAAATCTTTGGACTTTAGCTGTGTGCTTTTTTCTTTCTTTCAGTTAAGAGCATTTTCATTATTTGTATCTAAGTGTGCAGCTTTCTTTTCATTTGTATTCATTTCATAAATACTGCATAGTCAGTAGCTAGACAGGAAATAGAGGTGGGCAAACAGACTAGGAAAATTCTGGGATGAGGAAAAGCAGAGCTTGAGACACAAGACAGATGGAGAAGAAGCAGGATGAAAATGTTATAGTCCAGAATAGTTACCAAGACTGTGGCTAAAAATTTCATGAATAATGGGTTAATTTAAGACATAAGAGCTAGTTAATAATTAAGTGAACTACTGGCTCAGTAGTTATAAAATTAAGTCTCTTGATTAATTATTTGATAAGTGGCTGCAGGACTGGTGGGGCAGGACAGAGAAACTTCTGACTGCATCAACAAATATATCTACACCCTTATATGCAATACATGTTTAGGGGTTAACATGAGTGTCTACAAGTCACATATGTCCATGAACTTGAACAAATACACATCTATTTACCTATTATCTATCTATCTATCTATCTATCTATCTATCTATCTATCTATCTATCTATTTATCTATCTATATTCTATGTATGTATGTATGTATGTATGTATGTATGTATGTATGTATGTATATATGTATGTATGTATCTGGTTCCACTAACTCCCTGAAGCTGGTTGTCATTCACTAAACTTATTGTAGATGTACACAAGTATTTAAAAATCAATAGTTATGACTTTCCTTGAATAACAGCATGCTGAGCTTGGAAAAAACATAAAACCTGAGAGAAAGACAGAGAGAGATGGAAGAGATTCCTGAAAACACATCCAGTATTTCTATCCAGAAATATTCATAAAGGGGGTAAAAAACCCTTCTTAAGTATTTATATACTTATCTATAGCCCATTCAAGATACAGATGCTGACTTAGTGAACAGATTGAAGTACAGTTTAAATTTCCCTATATTTTCATCACTTTGTAAGTATGAAAATAGTTTTCATAGGTAGAAAGAAGTTTGCATGTATAATATTTGTTTGTAATCTAGGTTTATGAGTTTTCTGTCTCATGTGCAGCTGCATGATTTGGGTAATTGCATTATGAAACAATTGTATATTATGTCTCTCACATGTGCTATCTCTGATAACTCACTTCTTCTCCAGTTGCCATTGTTAAAGCTATAAATAACACCCACCATAGGAAGCCCTGAAATTCATAGAGACAACATTTGAAGCACAGCTCATCATCTAACCTTGAAATATATATTTAGCAACACCAGGTACATTACAAAGAAGACAAACATGGTTTTATAGTTATAGTGAAAGGTCCATATATGTGAGAACTTATGCAAGTCAGTTCTCAGAACCAGCAGGGGGCACTGTGGATTCACCTTAAATGGGTCTCAGAAGCAGGTAAGAATGTTGTGTACTGAGGAGATTTCAACTTCCTCTCTGCATTTCACTTCACTCTCATTACAGTCAGAAATCATGGTGTAGTTGACACGTGAGATCCCCATGCTACAACACACTGGAATATTTATTAAATAATATACATGATGATGTTACTAAGGTCCTGATTAGATTCCTGATGCTTCTAGATAGGATAGTAGTCCATGAAAGACTTATTAATAAATGTTAAGGGCATTTGAGATCCAGGGCACTGAGAAACATTTTGGGAAAAATTGTTCCAGGAGTTCTCAGCTAATATCAGAAGTGTGCATATTCCTGCTGATCACTGGTATGGAATGGGCATCAGTTTTCAAAGCTCTGTGCCAGTGTGTGATTGGGGAAGGACGGTCAATGCAACTTCTAAACATCACAAATATGTTTGACCGTAAGGAGATTCAGATGACCATTTTAAACTTGAATTGTGGTTCACTTTAATGAACATGAGTGTGGTGACTAGATTCTTACTGGCATGGAAGAACCAGGTGCCAAGATGAAACACAGAATGCATTTCACCAGACAAGTTTAGTATGTAAACCTAATCACAAATGACTGACATAGAAATATCTTACATGTTCTGTCTCAAAAAGAAGCAGGTCTTGATCTAAGTAGTACCATTTCTCATGATTACACAAAGTACACACTTTGTGTTTGTAAATACAGGGATATTCACACAAGAACCACTACAACATTAGTGCTTTGTGGCTACAATCCCAGAGCACACAAGTTTTCATTGTCGACTGAAGTCAGATAATCCTCTAGCTGGTGAAAGCAGCTACAGATAACTACTTTATTAGCATCATAGCTGTTGGAAAGTCAGATATTGTGATCATGGCATTTTTTTTGCAAGTGATGTAAATTCTTATGTCCAGCTACAATTTTCTGGAGTTGGATAAATGTTCTTGATATTCATTAAAATTTTCTGCAAGGACTTTAACTCAAATATCTTCATCATTTTCTACCTGAATTGTGAGTCAGAACATAACTTGAGTCAAAAAGGCTGGATGGATCTGCCCAGGAATTGTCCAGACACAGTACAGAGAGAAGTTATAAGGGATAACCTAACCATATATAAACACATTATCCAACATGAATCTCAGCAGTGTGACATATGTGGATTCTGTTATCAATTACTGTGCAAATAACAGTGTAGCAGCACACATCTGAGGTGTGTCAGAAACACAGAAGGAGCAGAAATTTGCTTTGGAGTTGAAAGAAAAAAGAAGATTAACCTGGAGACTTTCTAAAAGCTTGTGGTTAAGTATGATGGAAGGGAACATCAGACTAAAGATAAATTCTATTAAATAAAGAATTTTCACAGTCATTCTTGCAAGATTCAGAGGGCAGAAGATTTAAATTTGTATACTAGAACCACTTCTAACTTTGATGATATCAGTGTGTGCATGTGTCTACCAGGATTCACTATTCTGAATTAAACATGTTTGATCACATTTTAAAACAATCTCTAACTGTAGATTACCAATGATGCTGTTTATTATTTTTTCTAGTAATATGTATTTTTAAACTGTTATTTATTTATCCTTGTTCAAGCTCCTTCCCCCTCTCACCCCTTACAGTCACTCTCTCTTCTCATCTCTTTATCTCCTCCACAGCAAAGGCAGGAGTTCCCAAGGTTCCCAAGTACCAAGTTGGCATAGTTCAGCATCCACTCCTGGCAGAACCACTTTCCTCACCCCAACATCAAGACTGAGTCAGGTGTTCCACTGGAGGGAGTGAGATCCAAGGAGCTGGTCCAAGGTGTTTCAGATCCTGAGCTGTTCAGTGTTTTTTGTTTGCAGCTTAGACATGCTTCACCTTTTGCTTTATTGTTCAGAGTCCACTAATGAGTGAGTATATCCCCTGTTTATCTTTCTGTGTTTGAGATACTTCACTCAGGAGGACATTCTCCAGATCCATCCATTTGCCTTCAAATTTTAGGATATCAAATTTTCTTACTGCTGAGTAGTACTCCATTGGGTAGGTGTACCACATTTTGTTAATCCAATTATTTAGCATACCAGTTTGCATTATAATTTCTATAGGAATAGGCTCTGAGATTAAGTAGTGATCACTGATGAGAAAATCATGATCTACTCCACTCTAAGTATTCTCACCTGTGGTCACAGCATGTGACAGAACAGTGAATGCAGTGACACAATACCTTCCCCTCAGTCCTTGGCATGCACAGGATGATACACATCACAGTGATCCCTGGTGCTTTTCTGAGTGCTATTTAGTAATTAATGTTGCTGATTCTTGCCATTTTCCCAAAGGAATGTGCTGCAGAGTTTGTCTTTCATTACCTTCAGAGGTAAGTTACTGAGTGGGCACTCCAGGGAAATCCAGAGATTTCTCTAAACTGACCTTCCTGCATTTCAGACCTTTGTACACTGGGGAATCTGCCATGTATCAGTCTGTGAGAGAATAAGAGTGGAGATGTGAGCCAATGTCCAGAAACATTGTTTTCCATGGAGGGCCTCAGGAATTGTACAAGTGGTGCTCCGTTACTTGGGTGCTATTTAGAAGAATAAACTATAGCACGTTACAAAAGGAAATGCTGGAGATTTGTGATAAATGAAAACAGGGCTCAGTGAGAAGAGAATAAAAAATAATCCACAAATTAATGGGAGATCAGGATTAAATGCTAGAAATCAATGTGTGAATTATTCACTAAAGACTCCTACTTACTTTCATATTATAGAACTACATCTGCACACATTATAATCCTAATATTACTTTAATTATGTAGAATAAGATTTCAGTATCTACTTGTATTGTCATGGAGCCCAGAATTTTGTGAATGGATTCCTTGGTACAAATGCTATTTTCTACATACTGCTTAAGCATGTACTCTTTCCATTTCAAGCCACTAGCAATTTATGTACTGCAGTATGAAATATATTTGTATAGCTATTACTCAGCTCAATAGAGATATTAAAATACCAACTTACAGAGTTGGTGTTAATTATTAGTAAATGATTATATAAAAAGATTAATATTTATTAAGGTGTTATATGAATATGGTCTGATACAAGATATTGAACAGTTGGGCAACTTCTGAAAAGCTGGACTGGTCCATGCACAGGCAGCAGGTCTGGTCTTTTCTTCAAGAGTATGAGGGAGCAAACAGGAAGAGAGACTGTGTGCATTTGGTCTTGAACGAGTCTGGCCAAGTCCCATACATTGGTTTTCAAGGCTCAAATGCCACAGCTCTAGGTCAGGTTGATAATGCCTGATTCCCAATAAAAACGTAAATTCATCCAGCACCATTCATTCTAAAGATAAGTGTGCCTTTATAACAAGAGCAGACTGTTTCCCTAAGAACAGACTGTTCACAAGACATCATTCAAATTCTGACCATTTGTAAAAGAGAAGATCTTCTGATCACTGATTCCTTTCTTCCTACTTCTTCCAGATTATTTCTATGTTGTCTTCTACTAAAATCCATGCTAAAAATAAACAGACAAAGATTTTTTAAAAAGATTTACAACCAATCAAAAATAAAACAATAAATACTCTCACACACAAGATACACAAAAACTTAAAACTACAGTTTAGTAAGCATGAAATATAAGCTATCTCAGTCTTGATATTAGCATGAGGAAATGTGAACTGCCTGGAGTAGACACTAAGCTGATCCACCTTGGGACTTCTTGTTTTTTTTACGGAGGGGATGGGGGAGGGAGAGGAGGAAGGCTGAAGACTGGGATAGATTGGGAGGGGAAGGGAGAGAGAACAAGGTGATACATGAGAAAAAAGGTCTTTATCTAAAAAAAATTTTTTAAAGTAATACAAGCCAAAGACAAGTGCAAAAAAATGCACAATGTGATTTGAGAGAAAATGTCTATAAAAATACCATTGAGTTCATTTTGTTTAATGACAGCTGGTGAAGTACCTTAACAAATAAAGGTTTCTACTGATACATGGAGATCTAAGGATCCTACACATTCTTTAGTACAAACCATTAAACACAGTATAACAATTTTTAAAACTATTGTATGGATGGGACAAAAACCCTGAGAACTCACAGAAAGCTGACAATCTATTGGCATTTGCTGACTGATGAGGAAAATATAATTAATTTCCTTTGAAAAGTATCTGACAAACTAGCAAATAAATCCACCTATGTGATGATAGATAGCACTGAATGGACTTGTTGTTATTAGGTAATGAAACAAAAGAGGTCATGGAGTTGGGGGCAAGGCTTATTGGATTTATTTACATTTATTTTCCTATATAATTTCAAGTATACATCATCTTGTTTTTGTATTATTTTATATAACTGTGGATATCTAAAAACTACTATTGAAGGTCACACTTAATTTCTGTGTTTCTGAGATGATCTTAATTAAAGCATTTATCTTCACTTGCATCCATTTTTAATATTGATGTCGGTTCCATATTCCCTGCAGATGAATAACTTTTGTTGTTTTAAGGAAAGAAAACCTGTCTTCTTGATGAAATTCTGTATTGATAGATATATAGTTTTGTTCAGCATTTATATACTGTGATGTTGCTGCAATAATAGTCTCTGGACAAATATTTATGAAGTATATATACTTTTTGTCATTTGGGTGAGTTTCATAGTATTTAATCTGTTGGAATTGTAAATATTAATTGCATGATTCAGAAAGAGGACTATACATTTTAAACTTAGTAGGTTTTAAATTTTTCCTCAATGTCATCATCATCACAATCTGTCTGATAACCTTGTCCTGAAGTGGTGCACCTGTCTCAAGCCTGAAATCTCCTAAGAGCTGAGGTCCTGACATTACATCCTCAACACCTGCACTGACCAGGGAAGGGTTATGTTAAGTGTTTCCTCACAGTGGATGAGGACTTGTCCTCAGCATCCTGCTGCCTGACCACCTTGCCTTCTGCCTCCTTCTCTAGCTGCTCTAGGTCCTTATCTAAGAAGTACCCTGCTCATGAATATGCAAATTACTTGAGTCTATGGTGGTAAATACAAGAATGTCCACACCTCGAACAGCAAAGGATCAGTGTCCTCTCCATAGTTAAAAATGTTACAAGTTCCCATGAGGAGATGGAACTGGATTATTCTCTTCATTATGTTACTGACCACAGGTAAGGGGCTTTCCAGTTACAAACCTGATGAAGTTGAAGGGACTATGGTGCCATGACATACACTTTGCCTATTTCTCCCCAGGTGTCTACTCCCAGGTACAGCATCAACAATCTGGTCCTGAGCTGAGGAAACCTGGGGCCTCAGTGAAGCTGTCTTGCAAGGCTTCTGGCTACACCATCAGTGACTACTATATTAGCTGGGTGAAGCAGAAGCCTGGACAGGGGCTGGAGTGGATTGGATGGATTGATCCTGAAAATGGTAATACTAAGTATGCTCAGAAGTTCAAGGACAAGGCCAAACTGACAGCAGACACATCCTCCAACACAGCCTACATGGAGCTCAGCAGCCTGACTACTGACGATTCTGCCATCTATTATTGTGCAAGAGGCACAGTGTTGCAACCACATCCTGAGTGTGTCAGAAACCCTGAAGAAGCAGGAAGCTGTTCTGGAACTAAGATGACAGAGAAAACTAGCCTAGAAACTTGTTCAAAAATAACCATTCTGAGTGTCCCTTTGTCTGTCTGTTCACAGGCTTTTAGGGTGTTTGTCAGCTTGTCAGAAAAACTGCTGGGAGTAAAGTGATGCTGATTCAGGATGCCCTTAGAGTACATCGTATCTTTACCAGCTGTTTACCAGTGACCTCCTCCTTTGACATGATTTTTTTTAATAATATAAAAGAAGACAAACTGTAGCACTATATAATGATATAAATATGCTTAAGTCAAAGAGACTGGAAGTGTTGCTTCAATAGCTAAAAATAAGCTGTTATAAAATTAACCAGTAAAAGACAAATCAACAGCATATGCACAAGCAACACCCCCTTTATTATCCAATTTGTTTTGCCTACAATAAGTAAAGCCAGTTTTTTGAAAGGGTTCCCATAGAATAGGGGTAGATTCCTCAAAATATCCTGTAAAATCAATTTTTAATATTTAATTTTTAATGCATTTGATCATAAATTTCTTTTGGCAGCACTAATAAAATTTCTTAATTTTTTAGAATTAGAGATGAAGCTGAGTGTCATATTTTGCAGTCCTATGGATTTACCATTTCCTCTTTTGGCAATAGCTGGGTTTCTGCAAGTAAAGCATCACAGCCTGAGAAGGGGGACTCTATCCTGGGAACTGAAGAGGCCTCATACTGTCAACAGCAGCCATGGGTGCTCATTCTTCTGTTTTTCTGAAACTGTGTTGTCCTTCTCACAAAATCTATATTAATATTGACTGGATTCATTCAAAAGCATTTTTCATTTTACAGGTATTTTAGAGGGAGGTTTCGTATAGTGACGATGATTAGCAAGTGAGTATGTCTATTATTTTTGAAAATGGCCATATTTTCTCTTCATTTTAAGCATATAAAAGGCCACAAGGACACAGCCAGAAATTGAGCCTTATGCACTTCTGTGCCTTCATTTTGACGTGCTTTTATTAAATCATCATTTAGAGGTATTAGCAACTACAGAATGAAGCTTCCTGACATTGTCATTTGCATTTTTATAAGCAGGTAAAAGAGAAAAGGGGAAAACTACTCCTTTATTACCTGTCTGTTGCTGTATAGCTTGTTGTAGATGACCACCAAGTCATACAGTGCTCCCTAGATTTCTGTGTATAGTGGGAACATAACTGTTGAAGTGTTAATGGCGGAAACTTTAATTTAAATCCTAATAACATCTTGGCTGCTTTGAGTGTGAACCAATTGAGGGCTGGTAAGCACTTGGGCCACTGTTTAGAAATATCTTCATCTGATAAACTGATGATAAGGCCTGTAAGGCTAAGGGTATTATTCTATACATATTTGCTATAACACTTATTATTCCTATTGGCAAGTTCCTCTCAATTCTACTTTATGTAACAGTATTTTTGATAGCTTTTAAAATAGAGAATACAGAGCTTCATTGAGAAGATTAAGTCATAATTCTTTTTTTTCCTTTTTTTTCTTCTTTATTTATTTTGTATTTATCAAAAAAAACAGTAAAATGAATTTAAAATGCTGAAAAGTTAACAATAACTGTAAAGAAGATAAAAATCATGAGCATGACTTATCAAGGGTGATAATGCAAATAAGATTGCTACACATATATTTACTTTGTGTTCAGCTTTCCCTCTGAATTTTTTTTCCATCCCTGTACATCCACATTCAAGGTCCCTTCCCCCTCCCACCACGTCAGGTCATTTTACTTCTCCGCAATTCCCCATGCCCTCCCTGGGCAGGGAGCAGACAGTCCTATGGTCCCCCAATAATGCTTGGATCAGTCTCCACTCCTGGCCAAATCCAGTTTTGTCCACCCTCCCTCAACAGTGAGTCAGGTGTTCATATTGGAGTGGGGTCCGAAGGGTCATTCCAGGGTGTTTCTGATCATAAGAAGTTCAGTGGTTGTGGTTTGCCGCTTGGGAATGTTTGGCTTTTTTTTCTTGTTTGTTTGTTTAGAGACCACTAATGAGTGAGTACATCCCCTGCTTATCATTCTGAGATTGTGATACCTCTCTCAGGAGGATATTCTCCAAATCCATCCATTTGCCTGCGAATTTTAAGATATCATTTTTTTCTTACTGCTGAGTAGTATTCCATTGTGTAGATGTACCACAGTTTGTTAATCCATTCTTCAGTTGAGGGACATCTAGGTTGTTTCCAGGTTCTTGCTATTACAAATAATGCTGCTATGAGCATAGTTGAGCTAATACCTTTGGAGTGTGAATGTGCCTCTTTAGGGTACACACCCAGAAGTGGTATTGCTGGGTCCTTGGGGAAATTGATTCTCAATTTCTGAGAAACCGCCATATTGCATTCCAAAGTGGCTAAACAAGCTTACACTCCCACCAACAATGGAGGAGTGTCCCCCTTGTTCCACATCCTCTCCAACATAGGCTGTTATCTGTGTCTTTTATCTCAGCCAATCTAACAGGTGTTAGGTGGTATCTCAAAGTTGTTTTGATTTGCATTTCTCTGATGACTATAGATGAAGAGCACTTTTTCAGGTGCCTTTCCACCATTCGTAGTTCCTCTGCTGAGAATTCCCTTTTTAGATCTGTACCCCATTTTTTGATAGGGTTATTCAAGGTTTTGGGCTCTAAATTCTTGAGCTCTTTATATATCTTAGAGATCAGTCCTCTATCACTTGTAGGGTTGGTAAAGATCTTTTCCCATTCTGTAGGCTGTCGTTTTGTCCTATTGACAGTGTCCTTGGCTTTACAGAAGCTTCCTAGCTTCAGGAGATCCCACTTATTTATTGTTGGTCTTAGTGTCTGTGCCACTGGTGTTATATTTAGGAAGTGGTCGCCTGTGCCAATTTGTAGAAGTGTATTTCCCACTTTCTTTTCTATCAAGTTCAGAGTGGTTGGGTTTAAGTTGAGGTCTTTGATCAACTTGGATTTGAGTTTTGTGCAGGGTGACAGGCTCGGGTCTATTTGTGTTTTTCTGCACACTTCCATCCAGCTATGCCAACACCATTTTTTAAATATACTATCTTTTTTCCATTGAATGTTTTGGGCCTCTTTGTTGAAGATCAGGTGTTCATAGTTTTTTGGGTTAATGTCTTGATCCTCAATTCTATTCCATTGATCAACATAGTAAAAATGGCAATTCTACCAAAGGCAATCTACAGATTCAATGCACTGCCCATCAAAACCCCAACACAATGTTTTTTGGACCTTGAAAGAACAATACTCAATTTCATTTGGAATAACAGGAAAGCCAGGATTGCCAAAACAATCTTACTCAACAAAAGAACCTCAGGAAGTATCACCATCCCTGATTTCAAGCTATACTATAGAGCTACATTAATAAAAACAGCCTGGTACTGGCATAAAAACAGACTTGTGAACCAAGTCATACTTCTTAAATGACTGGAAACAAAGCCCATAGTTGTACAGCCAGATAATTTTCTTCAAGGTCTTTTGTGGCTAAATATCATTACTATATTAACACACTGAAGGAAAGTGTGCAGAAAGGATGCAATACATTTAATGGGAATACTTTTTTTATTCTGGGACTCTTTTTCCTCTGGTGAGATTGTGGTGCTAGTCTAATCCAGTTCCACAGGATGAAAAGTTTTAATATAAGTGGTCTCATAGAGCAGGACATGTTGTTATGATTTTACCTCAAAATTATGAATGAGTCTCATGGATTTTCATGGAAAATAATATAATGGATTATTTTCAGTGACAGCCATTATTTGATGAGTTTATTCATTTTGCTTTTGCTCCAATTTCTTTATGTAAACTTTGTAGTTTACTGGTATACATTATAAGAAACTGAGATTTATAATTCTGTTTCAAAGTCACAATAATAAATTAAATCCAAGCACTTCCCTGTGATGTCATTTAACTAAGAGCAAATCCAGATTTAAATTCCGTACTTAGCTCCTCCAATGTCATCTGCTTTTGTTCCTCTTATGGAAGTCTGAATCTATCACCCATTTCCATCTCTTCCTCTGCACATCTCTCTTTGTCTGCCTTAGCTGCCCTCACTGACTTGGTCTCCCTTTCTCTGCCTCATTTTATTTCTTTCTCTGTCATTAACAAATATCTTTGCTTTGTAATTATTGGACAGCCTGATGTGCTATACTTTGTAAAAAAAAAATGGAATACTAGACAGAGATCTTTAACAGAGTTATTAGGAATTAATAATTTCTCCAGCAGATCCAAATAGTAATTAGCACTAAAAACATCTTTTTGTATTAAGACAATATCTATATATTATCTTTATCAACTCACTGTCTGAAGAATTTCAAAGTGTATTATTTACTTTTGCTATGTGGTCTGGCTATTTATTCTGGCTGTGAGGTTCAAAAAAAGTTTCAGACTTTTAGAATGTAAAATATTTTTCATAATATATTACCAAAATTTTAAATTCTGTAAGCTGGTTAAAATTATTATTCAAATATTTTCACAGAACATTCTTACTGACACAATATGAACATGTTAGTTGTTACTATTTCTGAAATAATGCATTATGCCATGTTATCTAGAACACTGGCTTCCTGTTGTAAAAATGAGGGTCTTTTAAAAAATTGATCAGAACTGGGGTTTTGTCTGTTTGGTATCTTAAAGATTAAGAGAGTCTTGGTTCTAAGCAAATTGGTTTAGAGCTGTGGCTTCACTCACTCTTTGGTCAAATCCCCAGAACATCAGATAACAAATTCTGTAACATTTACCTTTATAAGATTGTAATTTCTTAATAAGCATTAATAAATTGAGTCATTGGTCAAAATGATCACATGAAACCACAAAATGTCTCAAGCCAAGGCTATTGGTTGCTTGCCATAACCTGACGAAAATAGCCTATTGTTGAATACAACCAGTATATATGTCATTGAACACAGAGAATCTGAGCTAGAGGCCTCATCCCTACTGCCCATTGATTGTAGCAGTAGAAGACTCTTGTCATTCTCTTAGATGAGAATAAATCTGCCAATAAGCTGTGACCTACAGTCTTGACCTGTCTGGTTAAAATGAAGGTGCAGCAGAGGCACAGACATTGTGGGGGCAAACTATTCTTTGGTGGATATAAACCTCACTCTATGAATATACACCATGACTGAAACTGATAAAAAATTGTAGAACCTGAGATGAGGTATCTCTGTTTTGTTTGTAACATTTTTTAAATGTTGTGAAGAATTTTAATCTTATGAGATATTTATGCAAGGTCATTAGTAGCTTTCATTATCTTGAGAATGCCTATAAAGGAAAAGCAAGCCATTTAAGTGTGATATGTTATGAATAGCAAACTCTTCAGGTTGCCCGTGTCATAATTGATGCATTATCTACAGACATGCACATAGTTCTGATCACCAAATTCTAGGGCTTAGTAGCATCCATTAGTCAAATATTATTGGGTATCACTGCAAGGAGATTCCCGAGGGAAATGTTTTAGTACCCAAATTAGACATAAAGATTTGAGTTTTGCTGAGTCTTGGTTATTTAAAATTTTGGTATAGAAATGGAGCAGGATTGTGAGTTATTGCCAGTCAGTGGCCTTTGCTCAGGTGTAAATAAAGACAGAGGAAAGAATAAAGTCTTTTTTAAGGTCACAGGCAACCCTTATTAAGAACACATGTGGTTTATGAAGAGTTATAAAAACCTGAAACAATTATTTGGTGAACCTAAAAAATAATGTTTTTTGATAATGCTATCAATTTGGGATGTTTAGTCTGTTTGAATAATAGGAATGGAGATGGTTGTGAAGAAGAAGCAGTAACTATATTATCTAGTGAAGAATGATGCTCTAGATTGTTATGACTATATAAAATTAATTTTGTTTTGGTGAGAAAAAATAACATTAAAAGCTGCCTGATTAGGAACCCTGTCTGCAGCCTGTAATTGTTTTGTTCCATATCTAAAATAAGCAGAGACATTAATAATGAGGAATGAGAGTCAGTTGGTGTTGTCACAAGCTTCTATTCAAGTTCTCTGGAACAGAGGGCATAGAGTTGAGGGCAAGGCTTATTGATCTTTATTTACATTTATTTTCCTATATAATTTCATGTATACATCATCATGTTTTTGTACTATTTTATGTAAGTATGAATAGGTAAAAACTAAAAATGAAGGTCACACTTAATTTCTGTGATTCTGAGATGATCTCAATGCATTTATCTCCTCTTGCATCCATTTTTAATACTGATGTCAGTTTCATATTCCCTGCAGATGAATAATTTCTGTTATGTTAAGGCAGGAAAACCTATCTTCTTGATGAAATACTCTATTGACAGATACATATTATTTTCATCATTTATTTATTGTGATGTTGCTACAATAATAATATCTGGACAAATATTTATGAAGTACATATATTCTGGTCATTTGGGTGAGTTTCTTTTTTTAAAAAAATTATTTATTTATTATGTATACAGTGTACAGAAGAGGGCACCAGATGTCATTATAGATGGCTATGAGCCACCATGTGGTTGCTGGGAATTGAACTCAGGTCCTCTGGAAGAACAGTCAGTGCTCTTAACCTCTGAGCCATCTCTCCAGCCCCAGAGTTTCTTAGTATTTAATCTGTTGGAAAGACAAATGTTAATTGCAAGAATCTGAAAGGAGACCATAAATTTTACAATTAGAAGGTTATATCATGGTACAAACCCACCACCAAGAAGTATATATTAAATAAGGTTTATTTTGCTAGAATTCCTTACAAGAGGAAGTTTTAGCAACGAGCCCAGCCGCCGCCTTACCAACCCATACTGACCTGCTGTGTCACCCCGCCAAGGGACCAGAAGACCCGCCTCCCTCTCCGCGCTCTGCTTCCATCTCATCTCCACAAACCAAGCCCCTCCCACACCTGTCCCACTACATCTCCCCATTTTGTCTAAATAGGAAGGTTCTAGACTAGGTATAAAACTACATACTACAGGGATTACCATAAGACAGTATGTGGGAAAGAGGAAGGAACTAACATAAGTGAGGTCAAACTACCGCTAACAAACAACTACAAAGTGCAATTTAATATCTAAAATGTTGATACAAAAAAAATGTACAGGGATTGCTTTAAGGCTGTTTATCCTAAATAATAGAGTTCTAAGACTTGAGTGTCTTTGCTGGAATGTGAAGTAATAACAACCTCAACTATCT
>PVIH01024334.1:0-22984 GCA_004025045.1 Sigmodon hispidus | reverse complement strand
GAGAGAGAGAGAGAGAGAGAGAGAGAGAGAGAGAGAGAGAGAGAGAGAGAGAGAGATTGCTGTGTGGGTGGAAAGTGTTGAAGAAAAGAAAGGAATTAGACCATACTATATTGTATTTAAAAAAAAACTTAAAATATGAATGTGTCTGTATTGAGGCTGCTATCTGGATGGTTAATCAAAATGACTTGAAGGTTAACCACTTGGATTCACTTCATAAGAAAAAGAAGAGAACGGTGTTTGGGAAGCTTTTAGACAAAGAGGAAGGGGCTTCAACTAAAGTCAATCACAGTTCCGCAAAGCAGCAATCATAAACAATTCTTTATTGGGGTGGCTGACAGTTATAAAAACATAAACTGTTAATGTAAGCTATTCAAGCAAAAAAACAACAAAATTCTTCCTTAAAAAAACCTCACTTAAGGGGCTGGAGAGATGGCTCAGTGGTTAAGAGCACTGATCGCTCTTCCAGAGGACCAGGGTTCAATTCCCAGCAACTACATGGCAGCTCACAAATGTCTGTAGTTCCAGTTCCAGGCAAACACCAAGACAAATAAAGAAATAAAAAAAAGATAAAAAATAAAAATCTTACTTAAATAAAATTATTGGTATCTTAAAAATGCAAACCAACTTGAAGGCCATCAAGTCTCCTTTCTCATAAATTGATGTCTACCAAGCCAATAGTTTTCATTAATGGCACTCTAACAAACTAGTTCAACTGGAGTACAAAATAGAATGATTACTGAACAATATATTGTTGGTAGGCCAAGGAAATAAATATCTGTGAAGAAGAAGGATTTATCAAGAGTTCATAAATTAATGAACATGAGCAGATTAAATTCCCACATACATTATTTACTTACATATATCAATGCCTGTCTATCTATCTATCTATCATCTATCTATCTATCTATCTATCTATCTATCATCTACCTACTTACCTACCTATAAAGCTATCTATCTACATGCAATCTTCAAATGAAAGTTTAAGTCATATTTCAGATACAGACGTATAGCAATTTTTATATTGTTGTTTCAGTTTCCAGTATCTTATTCTTTTTTCTGTAGGCTCCATAATTCTTGTTTGGCACACATTACATGATTACTCATCCACTCTCTGTACATACAAAAATGTGTAGACACATGGACTGCAACATCTGTATTAAAATGAGAAGTCCTTGGTACCATCCGGGTTTCCACAGCAGACATCAAATAAAATTTGCACAGGATTCCCATAGTCATATCTTATCTTAACCACAACAAGCCTAAGTTACTTATAAATGGATTTAGTTTCTAATCTTCCAGTAAGAGTAGAAAACAGTGTATGTATGCTTCTTAATATCAACCGTGGTCTAAGAAGTCATTTCCTCTTATTTTTTTCAGAGAGCTTTCACAGTAAGATAGAGAAACCCGAGGGCATTTTCTTGTCTTGCTGTAGAGTGACAGCACAGAATGTGCACAAATGCCCACGCAGGAGAGTTAATAATATTCTACGAGGTGTCTATTTTTAGATTAATAGAACTGGTTTACGCAAAGCAGAACTGTACTGCACAAAGAGAAGAAAATTCTTTAAATGTTAGAAATAATTGTGGATAAACTTTAAGAGGAAAAGCAACCTTTTCTTTTCCCACAGTGAGTTTAAAATAATTAAATGAATTCAAAGTCTCAGGCACTTTGCACAGCTTTTTAATTGCTCATATTGATCATGACCTAAATTAGCTTCTGCACAGTTCATGGAGCAGTGTTAGGCACTTGAGCTAAAACCCTCGGGGAAGAGAACAATCCACAGCCATCCTAGCATTACCAAGCGTGGAATAATTATTTACTTTTATTAATGTACAGACAAAAATCATTTTGTTGGTAGAGCAGATAATCAAGTTTTTACCAGTGAATACATTAAAAAATACTGTTTTAAGAGATGAAAATTCTTCATTGGGGTTTTGGTGATAGAAGATAGGTAGATGATAACTTTGGTTTACCTAGAAAAGAAAAAAAAATTCTCACTACACATATAGGGCCATTACCCTAAATCTATCCTGTCAATTAGGGTTGTACATAGTCCTCAATAACAGACATGTAGACTCATTTGACAGTGATGTTTGTAAGCAATGATAAGCCTACTGAGAGAGCAAAACATAACCAGTGGCTTTCTGCTTGGGCCTTTTAACATAAAAGAAAAATCACTATGGTTCTTATTTTTGTTAGAAACAGAATATATTTCTCAGATAAAGTACTGATTCTGGGAGGTTCAAAATACCTGGGTAAACTTCTGCAAGTGCTGTTTTAATAGAAAAATGTTTCTCTCTACTTCAAGCAAGGTTCAAAAGGTCTATGTCATGAGGCTTGAAAAATATATACCCAGGTAAACAACTCTATGTCTCCAGACAAACCAGTGTCCAAGTGAAACACACATTTTGTAATTTTATTTATGTATGGCTAATTTATACTCACAAATCATGAACTATCACTTTTGGAGGTTATTTTCTAATTTGCTGGGTAATAAATATATGTATAGAAGATCTATTTGTCAGAAGTTAAAAAAATGCAACTTCAGAATGTCTTCTACTTTTAATGAACTTTTGAAAGTAGAGTCTGTATGCCATCAATGACAATGCATTTGATGGACAAAAATTTTTAAGAAATTATCTCCTTATAATTCCTGGTTATTTTTCATGTGATTTCAATATGACCTCTAGAGATGCATTTTTTTCTTATTTTCTATTTTGTTAACTAGGCAATATATCTTTTGAAACAGTGGTGCTCTTAGTGGAAGCCAACAGGTTTAAATGCAAATTTTTCCTCATGTAGACAGAAATATTTTAACTTATGTACAGAACCTGCAGTGTGCTCTGATGATAGGAATGAAAAATCTAAGTAATGTGGAAATTTTTAAGAGAAACAACATCATTAAAATTTTATATTTTTAACTTGATCTTTAGGTTTTGTGCACTCAAATAAAACCCCAGCATATTAAATAGGTAGAGTTTCTCTATGTTTCAGCATTTACTCTCAAATAATCATATGAAAACTTATTAATTGTAAATGCTTGGCCAATAGCTCAGGCTGTTATTAGGTAACTCTTAAAACTTAAATTTACACATTTATATTAATCTATATTCTTCCACGTGGCATTATGTGGCATCTCTCTTTCATCTTGCACTTTATGTTTCCTTTCTGTGTCTGGCTTGCACCTCCTCTGACTTCATTCTTCTCAGTATTCTCAACTCTGGTTCTCTCACCTAACCTTATCCTGTCCAGATACTGGCCAGTTAGCTTCTCTATTAAACCAATCACAGGAACATATATTCACACAGTGTAAAGGAATATTCCCCCTAATTATTCTACAGATGTTGACATACTGACTCCAACATTTATGTGAAAGACAAGGGTGGTAATGAAGAATCTTGGTTGTCAGGCTGACTGGACCTGGAACTAAGAGATAAAGTACTGAACACTCATGCAAGGGATTTTCTTGAGCAGGTTAACAGAAGTAGAAAAACCCAATCTAAATGTGATGATCCCTTAAAAATTGAAGCCCAGATAAGAGGTCTGAGAGGGGGGGAAAACCTTTTTGTTTTCTTTTCAATTTCAGTAGCACATTCATCTATCCTGATTGCACGCTCATTCACTCGGTCGCTTCATTCCTATGTTAATATACGAATCCAGCTTTTTCAGGATTCAATGTTGACTGAAGACCTGTGGCTCCGAGAAATGTTTAATGCCTTAAGTACCACGTTGGAATGGTGAGGCATCCAGCCTCATAGACAGAGTAGTGACTGGGATTCCTAGCCTCTCCAGTGTGAAGCCAATCTTTGTTAGACTACCCAGACTAGATCATATAAGCCAATCCAAACAGTCTTCTTTTAATATATTCATCCTCCCACTCTGTCCCTTTAGAAAACTAATTGCAAGAGAACCAGAGCTGACACCATAGCACGTTAAAGAAGAAGCATGTACAAGGATGTACTTCAAGTTTATATAGTAAGAGAAACACTGTAGTATTTGAGACAGAACAGACTAATATATCAGTTGGAGTGAACACAGTATCCAGAACTATACCCACACAAATGAAGTCAATTTGTCTTTGACAAACTAGTAAAGGTAATTTTTTGAAAAAAAAAAAAAGAACAGATTCTTCAACAAATGGAGTTGAAAATACCAGACAGTTACTAGGAAAATTGAATCAGATCTTACAGGATTCAGGGACTGTTATGCATTCTTATGTGGATACACATTTACTTTAGAAGACACTCTAAACATTTTCATACAAAGGTACCCCTAGCAATTATATTCCAAGAAACTTATTGAGTTAAAAACATGCTTACACAAAATTTGCACATGCATATGATTTATAGCAGGTTTATTTATGTTTTTCAATACTGAAAGAAATCAAGAGACCTTTCCTCAGATAAATGGATAAACAAACTATTGTATACTCAGAAAATGAAATATGATTCAGTAATATAAAGAAATAAGCTATCGTGCTATTTCTTTAAACACAAATAAAAATGACACAGAGGAGTAAGTTTAGTTTTTAAATAAAACAGAGTTAGTTTTAAAAAGCACATATCTATGTTTTCAACCATGTAATGTCTTGGAAAAGAAACAATAATATGATTAAGAGAGTTAGTTGATTACTGAGTATCAGCAATCCAGCTGTAAACAGAGAGAGATGAACAGATAGAGCATTAGGGTGATTTGGGAAAGAGTAAAGCTGCTGTAAGATATTATGAAAGTGGATACATGACATTAAATACCTGAAAACGCCCTTATAGTATATAACAGAGTAAACATTAATGAGAATAATAAGCTGCAATAAAAAACTGATGAATCCACATGGGCTCATCAGTTGCAAAAAGTGAACCAGATGGCTGCAAAATGCCAATTAATAGGTTAAAGTGTTCACAAAAGAGAGACAATACAAGAACTCTACTTCACGCATAACTTTTCTGTGCATGTCAAATGGCTCTACAAAAACAGTCTACTTTATAACGCAAATATTGCTGATTCTTTACTAAATATGACTTCTTAAGAGTGGTATTTAGATTTGAAACCATAGGGAATAGCACTATGTCACTTCTAAGGAATGAAGTATTATTTTCTCTAAGCAAACAATTTGGGGGTCAAGTCTGCCAGCTCATGCTTCTAATGCAGCACTGAAGAGGCAGAAGAAGATGGATCTCCAAAACCAGTCCATTCTACGTAGTGAGTTTCAAGTCATTTAGAACCACACAGTGAGAACTTCTCGAAAGAACAAACAGATGAAAACAGTTTGGAACAGTTTAGTTCACTGATAGAACATCTGCCTAATGTCTGAAGATTTGGCTTCAAGCATCCACAAAACTAAAAGAAGGAAAAAAAATCAATGAATAATATTCTATTTTTTGTGATAAAGTTTATGTAAAAGAGAGTTATTTTCACTTGTAGTATCTAAAAATAGTTTACTAAGAACCGAGTGGCTTAAATATTTTATTAATTTAAAAAGGAAAGTATCTAGAAAAATATCCTTCATTTAAACACATTTACCAAAAGTTAAAATTTTCATTTTTTTTCTTCATGGATCTATATTGGAAATTGACTTTTTAATTTAAAAAATTATTTTGATCATATCAAAATATGTTTGACATAATGATAGACAAAATTCACATTTGTCTTCAGTTTTCCATTTATTTTCACAGGTTTTATGATTCACATGGATTTTGTGATTACTTTGATACCTGAAAATTTCAAGTGTATTCTCAAGTGATCTTTCTACCTAGGAATTTCCTCCAAGTGCATGTAGTACACACATAAAAACTAATTGTATCTTAAAAATATATCTATCCCCTCCATCTTTTCTGCCCTTTCCTTGCCCAAGTGCCATATCTCTTTCAAGGGTATCTCCAGCAACCTCTGCAAAGTTCCCTGTTTCCATTCTTCATTTCTAATTCATTTCTCACAGCATCACCATGGTGATTTCTCTGTTAAGCACAGTCTGATAGTATCATACGTGGGCTTAGCTCCTTCAAAGGCTCTCAGCCAGCAGATACTATTTTCTTTTTTCTCTTGAGCTTATTCTGCTTCTGTGTAACTTCTAGGGAAGCATGTCCCAAGTTCCCTGCTTTGTGTGTCTCAGGACACTACTATTCACTTCCAGAGGATGCTCTCAACTGCAGCAGCAGAGTAATTTGTAGCAATGTGCTCACATGCACAGACCCTGCTGAGGGAGGTGATACCTTTGAACATAAAAACTGGCATAGGGCTTCTAGGCTCAGTACTAATTTCTTTGAATGACAAAATTACCACCAAGAGAAACCAGATGTGAAATGCAGACTTAGGATGAAGAGATGACAGAGAGGAAAGGGGTGTGATGTAGACAATACATTGGCAAAGAGAAGTCAATAATAAATTTAGTTTGAGACATCATTTTTCCTCTTGGCCACTAAAACACTCATATTTATAAACTTTCCTAAGGTTGAGGGAGAAAGTGTGATGTTCAGTATATTCTCTCATTATCCACAGAAACATATTCACACCAATCCTTGATTTACATTTTTTATTCTAGGATAAAGATGTGTCTCAATGGTATAGCATTTTCCTACTACATTGGCCATTCTGGGTTTGGTCTTAGAGATAAAAGAGGAGGAAGAAGAGGAGGGAGAAGAGGAAGAAAAGGAGGAGGAATGAATGAATGAAGGAAGGAAGGAAGGAAGGAAGGAAGGAAGGGGTGATCTGAATGTGAAATGACCCCCATACCTTATGGGTTGGTCAGTAGGTGGCTTTATTTATGAAGGTTGTAGAATCTTTGAGTGTGGAGCTTTGCTGAAGGAAGTGGGTAACTAGGTGGAAGAACTTAAGGTTATATAGCCCTGTAACACTTCCTGTTGCATCTGCTGCCTGAGTTCATGTTCAAATGAAACAGTCAGATGCCTGCTTCGAGACTGTTCTCTTCCCCCGTCTCTTGCTGGCATGTCATGGGTAGAATGTTCAGCTCAAACTTTTGCGTTTCCTTCCTTATGTTGTCAACTATCTGGTCAAGGCAATAAGATAATGATCTGAAAGAACAAAAGAATGAACTAATGGATTCTTCCATTCTATTCTAAAGAAAGTGGTAAGCCTATTGATCAGACCTTTAGATAAACAGTCATGGTTTGCCCACACATGCCTTTAAAGGTGGTATCAAAAGCATCAAGTTATCCCTTGATAACTACTGCAATTTGTTTTGCTGTTTTGTTTTTTTTACCAATGCAGACCCACCTCCTGGTGGAATTAGTATACACTTAACTCAATGGAACC
This sequence comes from Sigmodon hispidus, assembly GCA_004025045.1. Lineage (NCBI taxonomy): Eukaryota > Metazoa > Chordata > Mammalia > Rodentia > Cricetidae > Sigmodon > Sigmodon hispidus. Next base: position 15,715 of record PVIH01024334.1, on the reverse strand, counting down.
ACAAGTGATGGCTACAATGTGCTTACCCTCTATGCCTACGCTGTCAGCAGCCAGAACTGTGGAAAATATGGTAAAGGTGGCATCTTTTGAGGTGTTACATATCTTGTTGCTTCTGAGATCAAGTGACATTGAAGCTAAGAGAAATCAGGCAGGTAAGATGTAGAGGAAGAAAAGTTCCTTTAAAATGCAGGGTGAGTCACTCCTACTTGAGACAATAGGGGAAAATAAGGCCATGGGGAGAAGATTATTTTTCAAAGGTGGCGGCTCTATTTCCAAATCTCAGGACAGAGCAACTCCAGGCACCTTAAGCACAAAGAGGACAGTTCCAGGGATTTCTACACCAGCCAACTCTACTGAAGCACAGAGGGAAATACAGAGGGAGTGACCAGTTCAAAGAAAGCTGAAGATGCCAAGTGAAAAGCAAGGTCCTCATCTGGCAGAAAATCATGAGCTCAGCTTTCTAAGGGAATGGATTAAGACAGGGGAACAAATGATTCTGGGGATTGCAATGATTCTAAAGAAACGTGAAAAGCCAGCAACTTCTTGTCTCAGGTAGGAGCAAAGTTACCAATGACCACACCCCTACAGAACCTTCCTCCACAGACGTCATCTTTATAGCAACCTGGCTGTCTGGTTAACACAGCTGAACCAGGTGCATCTCATAACATCCATCACCTCTCCTTTACATATGTATTAACCCACTTTTATTTCCTTCCATACACTGAATTTCTCGTGATTGACAACTTGGCAATGACAGCAGTGTGACATTCCTATAATGGAATGAATGGGGTGAAATTTCCTACTGGTTCTTCTGGCTGCTGACCAGAGAGGAGGTACAAGCTATATTAGACACCAAGTCATTGTGACTCAAAATACTGATAACCCTTTCTTCTCCATTTGTCCATAAACCACAGCATGAGTCTGTTGATAAGTCTATTTCCTTTTGAGTATAGTACTGATCCTCCTCATAAGCATATTCCCCATTGAACCCCTACACTTAAATATGAATGTCCATTATTATTTTTCAACAAGCCCCATGTTTCTTTATGAATAACTAACTTCTTTACCTTATAATTCTCCCATGTTGCTTCATCAAAAAAATAAAAAGAGTTAGTTGATAGTGGCAACTGATATGGGAAGAAAAGGCAAAGACAAGAATTAGCTTCTTATTTAAGGGAGACATTTACATTCTGAATTCCAGGAAAAAGATAATATCCTAATCTGCTTATTTATAAAGGGTGAATAGAAAACCGCAGAATAGTGGAGATTTTATCTTCCTCAGTGGAATTTCATGCTTGTTATTTGTTTAGACTGTCTGCACTGATGAGTCAGCCACCATAAGGTATGCTGATCAGTCAATGCTATTGAATCTATTAAGAGTCCCCGTGAGATTCGTTAAGGATGCAACTGTCATAAGCTCTTTACACCACAATACAGCTTCTCTGGAGCATGATGCAGACAAATGGTTGCACTGGATGAGGGCCTGGCTTGGATTTCAAGACTGGGGCATGGCCAGCTCTGGCTAGAATTCATATTTGATCTCATTTAAAAATATGTTTCTGTTATAGTTTCCAAATTATGCATAAATTATTGAAACTGGGTCAAAACTAAAATCATCAGCTAAGTAGAGTTAATAATGCATGACAACTTTGCAATCATCCCATCCAAATACAAAGGCATTGACACCAAGGCATATTCCAGCTCTGTGAAACTGCCCAGAAATAATGGCTTCTGGGGAAAATGAGTCAAATACTAGGCAGAAACCAATTTCCATGCAGGAGTTCAGGAAAGACTGACATAGCAGCCAGGAAGATGGGGCAGTTCTATGGGCGCGGTGAAGAGGCTTCCTGTTTACAGACAGCTCTACCCTGTGTAATTTTATAGATGGCTATGTGCAGAAGGAAATATGACTCTTAAGATACTTGTTAAAGACGTAACAGCAGTCATGGAACTGAAATTAAGAGAAACAAACCTAAGAGCCAGAATTTGCATGCCCTCTTGTACAAAGGCCATCTGACCCTTCTGTTCGGAGAGTATTTTCAAATCACTGGTGAATTAAACTCAATGCATCCATTAACAACAACAAAAAAGACTCTGTATGACTTAGGGCCAAATGCTAATGTAGAATTTAACATAAAATAATATAGATAAGGAGAAAACTTCAGCAACTCATTTTCTGTGAATACTTTTCCTTGTCCCTGTAAGTATTTCTGGCACTCCATGTGGTTGAGCCAACATGGCTCCAGTGAGATGCATCTTGTATAGAGGTACACCCCTGGGCGTGGCTGTGTAAACTCGTGCAGCACTGCATACAGAAGCACCTCCCTAGATGCATATGGAGGCACATCCTTCAACATGACTACATAAACCCATGCACACCCCTTCTCTTAAAAACAGATGCCATGCTATGGTCTTTCTCTCCTCTTGTGCTGCTTCTCTGCTTCTGTACCTGCCTGGGAACTCTCTTAAATAAACCCTCATGTGACCTTGGTAATGTGAGTGTGTGACTCTTCTCACACACAAAACTAACAGTCCCACCTTCTTTCAAAGATTGAAATTGAAACAAATTCTGTGATTGTTTCGTTATTGAAAAAGATTTAAATAGAAATGTGTGTCTTCTACTAATAAAATCACTAGTTTTGCTGTAGACCAAAAAAAAGAAAATATCCATGTGAATTGCTAAATTCAAGACAAAAACAATCTTGAAGTTATTCAGAACATGCTTCAATAATGACTTCTTATTGAAATGTTTCTATGAATATCTGTCTATGGACATGTGCACTTGTGTTTGGTTTTATTTTAATCAGCCTTCTATGATATTTGAAGCTTTTTAGATTTATAAATTATGTTAACCAAAATCTATCCATAAAAACTCTACACAGTTACTTTAAATTGTAGTTTAGTATTTATAGTTAACAATATTTAAAGTTATATGAGATTATTTTTCAAAGTTATATGCAAGTTTAAATGTAAAAATGCTATACTATTTATTTAAGTTTATAGGGGTGTTTTCCTTTGTTATCAGTGTTATTTCTATTAGCAAATCAAAATTGTATGGGGTACAATTTGGTATTTTGATATATGTATAATGTGTAAAATAATCTAATAAATCCAGCCAATTAACTTAGCCACAATTGTGCTTATTAATTTTTTTTGTAGTTAGATCTTTTAAATTTACTTTCCTATTTACTTATTTTATACTTATTTGGAAGACAAAAATATATTATCATTAACTATGTCACTTTGCTATACAATAAATACTCAAACCCATCCCTTCTATTAGAAGTATCTTAAAATACAAAGATTTTCTGAATAATAAGCAAAAGAATAGCTGAAGTTATCATTAGTAATGATCACTGTTCTAGAGAGTCAGTAATACACCTTAAAATAATAGTGATTTGTCATATTCTAGAAAGCTACAAAATTCTGTGCTCATTTGAAGATAACTAAATAAAGTAAGATTTTCACCTCACAATTCATGTAACACAGTACATAAGAGACCTTGCAAATTAGGCTTTACCTCGTGAAAACCCTGTGGGAAGACAAGGCAGTAGAAGAAACGTCATGAATCATTTAAAAGTTTGTAACATGCAGTGAGGCACATGAAGAATAAGTTTCAGATCTATTATGCCCTTTGCTGTCCAATCCTATTTAGTCTTCATGCTTTTACTTAGCAATAGTAAATGTGTGTGTGGTGGTGAGTGGCACTTGAGAACTACCTATTGCAATAAAAATTTTCATCATCATAATGTCAGATCCAAAAAAAAATATTTTGTAGACTAAGGTGCTGTTACTCATGAGTCATGTGGGTCCTGGGCAAGTACTGTTCCACAGAGCTCTATCCACAAAAATAGGTGCTGTTGCCTTTGTTAAGACTGCTTTGGTGAAGTACCTTTCATTCCTTACGGCAGTTCACACATTAAAACATGAAGGATTTGTAGTCCTGGAGGCAAGAATATACAGAGATGGGAAAAAAAAAATTCAGAGGGAAAGCTAAAGTAAATATATGTGTAGCAATCTTATTTGCATTACTACCGTTGATAAGTCATGCTTATGATTCTTATCCTCTTTATAGTTATTGTTAATTTTTCCTCATTTTAAATTTATGTAACTGTTTTTTTGTTAAATACAAAATAAAGAAGGAAAAAAAGAGTAAGCAATACTAAAATAAAGAAGGCTGAATCAGAAAAAAAAAGAATAAGCAAATAGAAACTCTGAAAATTCTGACTGCAGTTCTGTCTTTGTGGACTGGGAAGTTGGCGCCTACACCAAGGGCAACAGATAGTGGGTGAATGAAAACCTCCCTCAGATCACTACCTTGGCTGCATCTGATACTGGGCACTGACTACTTCTAGGGTCTACCTAGGTACAGGCTCAGAAGTGTGTCTACTTTCCTTGACCTTGTATAAGGAGACACAGCAATAATCCATGCTCACATGCTTAATCCACAACAAATTGAAAGGGGGTCATGAGAAGTGGCAGTCATGGGAATATAGGCCAGGAAGTTAAACTTGCCTGGTTAAATTCCATATATATCATTTAGACAATGAAAGGAAAGTTCTTGGTTCCCAACTTTTTTAAAAATGCTAATTGTCACATGGCCTTTACTGGCAGTTTCATTTTTATCTATTTCTGCTGGTTTTTTTAAAAGATTTATTTATTATGTATACAGTATACAAAGGAGGGTACCAGATGTTGTCATAGATGGTTGTGAGCCACCATGTGGTTGCTGGGAATTGAACTCAGGACCTCTGTTAGAATAATCAGTGCTCTTAACCTCTTAGTCATCTCTCCAGCCCCCATTTTTATCTATTTCTGCTGGTTTTTTTTAAAAGATTTATTTATTATATATACAGTATACAAAGGAGGGTACCAGATGTCGTCATAGATGGTTGTGAGCCACCATGTGGTTGCTGGGAATTGAACTCAGGACCTCTGTTAGAATAATCAGTGCTCTTAACCTCTTAGTCATCTCTCCAGCCCCCATTTTTATCTATTTCTTAAAAAAAAGTCCACCATGTATCTACTACATCAGCACCTCTACCCAGAACCACTGACAACACAGATCGTGTTGGCATGCTCTCCACTTGTGGCTGTTTATTATTTAGATAAAAAAGGGTGTGTATCTCTGTACAGAATAGGATCAACTGTGATCTAATGAAGGAACAAATCAAAACCGGAGGGTGCACAGGAAGCAGATGTGAATAATCCTGACAATAAAGTAGCCTTACCAAGTATTTAGAGCCTAGTGATGTGTTTAAACACGGACTTTGTTTCTGCCTGGTGTTATGCCCTATTTATTTTTCTCACTCACTACTTTCAGTTCATGCAGATATACACCACTAGACATGCATGAGATTTTTGCAGGAACACACTGAAGTGAATTGTACAAATGTCAATGGAGAGGAGATCACAGAAGATGGAGCAGCAACTCTTCCAGAACAGGCTCCTCCACGTGCGGAGTTCTAAGCACAAACACATTTGTGCAGGGGGCAGAGGTGGAACATGCCACAGAATAGTTGGGGAAGGAGGTCTGTTGGTAAACTCAATTATAGGGCCTTGGGGAAAGATTCATAAGAAAGGCTGTGCAGAAATCAGTTGATTGTAAAGTACACAGGGTTGGGCGTGGAAGACAGTGAGTTTCTATGCGATCTCTGTCAGTACCAAGGATTGATGCTGAGGTCTTTATGTAAGAGATACAATGTGATAGCAGGGGGAAGTGGCAGGCAATGTTGGGAAGGCCCTGATGTTTTGTAGCCTGGGCTACTTGTAAAGGCTATTCTTGGTTGTTAACAGAATTACATCTGAAATCAACCAAACCCCAAGCGGCTGAGCATACCTGTGAAGTAATTTTCTTTATTGAATAATTTGAAATGGGAAGATTTACCTCAGTGTCCAGCAATCCCAAAAGAGGGTATATCTGGGGTGACGCATGCTTCTCCCTTAAATGGATTTATTCCTTGTTTCTCCTGCTTTTGATAATCAATGGTGACAGAACATTTGTGGATATAAAATGAGAAAACACTGACAATCAGTCTAATGGTCTTTTGAAGTGGGAAGATCCATTTAAATCTGAGCCACACCTTTTCATAGCAGTAGTATAAAGTTTCTGGCCTGTCCAGCCTGCGGTCCAGACTCACAGACCCTTAGTCCCACAGTCCCAGAATCACACAGATGCTTGCTGATTAAATTCTATTTCTCTAGATAACTCTAATATAACTACTAAGCACATGTAGCATTCTAAATAAGTTATGAGAGAAAGTATGCCTAGATGAGGAGAGAATTATAGGTTCCACAGAAGACATCCAGACTTCAAGCTGGCAATAGCCTATCAATCAAGAATGGGGATTTCTAAGGAAGGTTAGAACACAGGCTTAGAGTCACTTATAACCAGCAGATATCTAAAACCCACAGACAGCAGACCTTATCTAAGGAGATGTGCCTGAGTCAGACAGGCAGCCTGCACTTACTCTTCAGTGTCTTCATAGTTGCTATAACCATCCAAAGCTGGGAAACATTGAGGATATTAAAACATGTTCTTAATATTCCTAAGAGAGGCTCATGGACTACTCAAGATATGTCACACACTAGTAAAGGGAACCGGAGCCTAAGTAATAGTGTTGCCAATAAAAGCCAAGACTTTAGTTCTCACAAATTCCACACCCCTATGTATTTATCTTCTTCATTAAGTACCATGAAATTTCCATTCGATAACAGTGGACACCATTAACGACATGTTTGAATAATACCTATTTATACAGTTCAAAACAATATTATGTTTATCATTTTTATAAAAGCTTGAAATTCTCAAAAAGTGAAGTCATTTAATTAAATAGAAAGATTTGGCTATGAAAACCAGACAATTATGTGACTCTCATGTTACTTTATTATAGTATGAATTTCCAAATTTGAAGTTTACAACATTCTGTCTTCCTAATTTGACCCAATTTGCTGGATATTTAACAAAAGTAAGGGTAAGAGATTCATGTTTGGCTTCAAACTTTACAATTCACCTTTGTTCTTAAACGCCTTCTACATGTACCTCAAAAAACAGGTGATTTTTTTAAAAAAAATATATATTTTAAAGTAATTGAGTTAAAACAGCTCCATTGTAACTTACACTAGGCTAGCAAGCAAAAATCAAGGAAGAAGCCAGCATCGTAGGGGACAAAGAGCACACCTCAGTTCAATCCCAAAAGAGGGCACATCTGGAATTCCTTGCCTCTCCTGCTTTTGATAATCAATAGTGACAGAACATTTGTGGATATAAAATGAGAAAACACTGATAGTCTAAGCTCTGTGTGAGCTGCTGAAGGCACCATTATAGACTCACTGTATCCAGCCCAGACCTTCAGTCCCTGGGGAGGCAAACCTCCTGCATATGTAAGTACTATGGATCTTCAGTTCTTCTTGCCTGCATTCACACATCTATTGAGCAGAGCAAAAGGAAGCAACTGCTCACGTTAATATCATTGGTTCCATTAATTTTAGTATGTACTTTACAACTTTTAACATGTGAAAGGAGGAGGATTCCAGCAACCCTCAGCATCCCAGTTGATTATATCATGCCAGCTTTATAATGTAGATGTGTGTACAGTTGACATACATGTGGGTAGACACATGTGTGAGGGTACATGCACATACATGCATTTCTCTCTCTCTCTGTAGACATGAAGTTGATGACAGGTATCTTCTTCAAATGCTTTCTACTTCAATAAATGAGCCAGGGTCTTGCTCACATCTTTGTGCTCACCAATTTGACTAGTCTAATGATCCAGGATTTCTTATCTCCACCTCCCTCAGCAATGGGACTGCAAAAGGGTTTCCATGCCTAGCCTCCTTTTATGTTTTGAGGATCCAGAGAACATGTGTCATATGTGTTTGTCAAGTACTTTATTACCATATCACTTCCCCAGTCTTAATTAAAAATATTTTTGTGTTCTGACTCAGTGTGGTTCATATTGTAATCTTTATGATAGCTGTATAGGTCACAAGTGAAGTTAGTTGGTGAATTAAGATGATAAGATAAATTATCCTTGGCTTACTCATGGTATGCCACAGTAGTGCTAAGGCGGTATGGTCTGGGAGAACTGGGGTAGAAGGTTCTTAATTAGCTATAACCTTAAATTCATCACATTTTCTTGGAGAGACTGTCTCTCAGAATCTTTCACAGGAACAAAGCTATTGTGGAAAGTCGTTATGTGGGGAAAGTATTTTAATAGGTTAGTGTTATGACCATGTTTCAGAGATAGGAGAGAAGCAAGAATTTTTGCTAATTCCCAGAGGTGGTATTTTTTTTCTATCTGAAAATGATACTTCTCAGCACATTATAATGAGGACATAGCAGCTTCATTATGGGAGGAAGCAGTTTTTCCAAGAACTTTACCGACAGTTAAGTAGCATGGTGATATGTCTACTTAGATAAGAAACTGTAAGTTTTAGAAGAGTTTACACTTCCATATACTTTTCATTGTCAAAGTTATACAACCAGGTGCGGCTGCTCAAACACAGCTACCAATTAATACTATGGTTGTGTTTCTTTTAGTAATTTTTTCATAACTAATTTTATACTTTATAACATATAGACAACTTGTGTCTGTGTCTATTTATTTGTAAGTATTATAATTATTTTCTGATTATATCCATTCTCCATCAGCCAACATCTGAAATAGTTACATAACATTATATTAATACATAACATATTACATGCATATGTCATATTTCACATTTAAGTTTTCTATACTGTTCTGAATTACAGTAATACAAATCCACAAATTTGTGTATTCTGAAATTGTAGAATTAACTTATATGTAAGAAATTCTCAAAAATTAAATAAATACCATTTAAAAAAGAAACATTACTTCTCATATTAATGAATATGTATTTTTATTTTCATGCTTCCTGTAGAACAGGTACACTATCTTCAGATGCTATTTATCATAGTACTAATTCCATTTAATTTGTACTTTAGCAAAGATAATCAGCTTTAGTTTTGACTTTGTGTATGCGTGTGTGTTTGTATGTGTGTGTGTCTAGAGGTCAATGTCTAATATTTTTGTCAATCCACCTCATATTTTTTTTGAGACAAGGTTTCTTAAAAGTCTGGAGCTCAGAGATTCAGCTAGAGTAGGTAGACAGAGAGCCCTAAACATTCTTTCCTTTCTGTCTTTCCAGGGTAAGATTACATGAGCGTAACATCATTTTTCATTTTTGATGTGTGGGCTAGGGATTGGCTCAGATCTTTAGATTTGCACTTAAAAAAAAGATTATAAACGCAAGCTGCATTAAAACAATAAATAATAAGACTGAGAAACTTCTCACATTTGTTTGATGAACAGAACTTCCCGTCTGTGAATTATCCATGGCATGCCTCAGCTACAGTCCACTCCTTTGGTTTTGACCCTCAGTTACTACAGTATAAGAGCATAATAAGTGTATTTAGCAGTATTTTGCTATATGATCTCAAGCATGGAGAATTTCAATACCCAGACAAATTTTTATAAAAAATGTGTACATTTTTTCTTATAATTTTGAGAAACAATGTTTTGCTTTATCATTTCGTGATTGATAATTTCTTTGAATGCTCTCTAAAGACAAAGACAGTTTTAATTAAATATTATATTTAGTGCATGCATGTGTTCATGTGTGTGTATGTATGTATGCATGTGTGTGTGTGTGTGTATGTGTGTATTTAAGTATGTGTCATGGTGCGTGGGGACATCAGAAGATGGCTTTTACAGGATTCCGCTCTTTTCTTTCTTGCACTGATGCTAGAATCTGACTCAGGAGGTCAGGTTTGGTGGCAAGAGCCATCTCCCTGGTGTGTGATTAGTTTCACTCTAGTATTTAAAGTGGAAGTTAAGTTGACTTTGTTAGTTTTTTGATATCTAATTATTCTCATACCATGTATTGATCATTTTTTTCTTCCTCAGCAATTTGTAATAATTCTTGTAAGAAAACTACTTTATCAGAATATATCAGAACCTATTTTTGGTTAAAAAATATCCTTTATTATAATTACTATTGTGGGAATATCTTTAAGAACTCATCCTTCTCATGACTTTTTCACTCATTTTTGCATGCTTGTACTTCTTTTTCCAGCTTTAGAAATATTTGACTACATTATTAAAAAGAGAATTTTGAAGTTTCTATTACCATTGCAATAAACCTGTCCAATCATAAAGAATTGAAATACAGTGTCAGATTTCATAGTATATTCTCAGGTTATGTAGAAAATTCTTATTAAAACAAGTACAAGGTATTTTCATATAATTTTGCTACTGTAAATAAACTTTTAAATTTTATACATTAAAAATAATTATAAATTACAATTGTTTGTAATTTACCAACATTGTATGAATTACAGGATTTTTTTGTTGATTTATTTTTTAATCCAAAAAATGCATGGTAATATCACAGGGAAGCAATGCTACACCCAACTGTTCTAATGATTATAAAACCTTTATCTTTTGCTTACTGCCTTGGTTAGAAATTTCAAAGCACTATCAAGTAATTCAGGTGAGACTACTATTTTTGCAATTACACAGTGCATGTACATTTGTATGTGAGGGTCCATGCATGTGGAGGTACAGCTGAAGGTAAGTAGATAATCTAGACTATTGTTTCCCAGGCACTGTCTACCATTTTTTCTGAGATTGTCTCTCACTGTTCTGCAGCTCACCACATAAGCTAGACTGGCTGCACAGCAAGCCGCAGGGATCACCCTCCTGTCTCTACTTCTGCAGATCTATGATTGTAAGTATGTACTACCTCCATGAATTCTGTAGGCAGAACTCAAGGCATGAGCTCATTAGTCCATAGCTAAGTTATAATTGCTTATCTTTAGTACAGGTTGAAATTAGGCTAAATCTTGATTCTGAAGTATAAGGAAAATTGTAGTCATGGTCCCTGCAGTGATGTTACATCATCTTAACTGCACGTCTGCTCATCTGACATAAAGCATTTATTGCAGAACACCACCAGGAGGTATGAAATTCATTAAACTTGTAGGTTTTAGACAAGTAATTAGAGTTGTGCATTATCTCCACAACATCACAAAGTAGGTCTAATCTGTCAAATTCCTCTATTAGCCTCAGAATACAGTTGACAAAGAAAGACAGACTGTGTCCTGTAGAAATATTAATTGTAGTTATCAACACAACAACCAAGAGAACCTGAAAGACATTAGAAAATATTAATAATTGTGTATAATAGAACAAAAGCAAGCACAGATGCGCACTTAATTATGAATGTTTAAAATATGTTTCTATATATGTTTATATAACTTTCTCTGTGTGGAATAATAATAATTAAAGAAAACGAGGTCATGGATATGGGAAGGAGTAAGGGGTAGGAGCATGAGGAATTGGAGGAAGAAGGAAATGATATAAACACAGTACATACATGAAATTAAGAAATAAATTTGACAGCAAACACTCAGAGCAGTATTCTAATAAAAGTAATATTTTAATAAAAAAATAAAAAATCTGTTTGCCATGATTACATTAAAATAAGCAAACAAGCAAAGCAATACACTACCACACTGATCTCTCAAAAATTAATTCTTGTGTTTTGTGAGACCTCAGGAAACTGGTTTCAACTTTCCAGAGTGCTCAAATGTCGCACTTAGCAGTTAAAAGGGTGGTTTTTCATAAGGAAGTTACAAATTTCATTACCATGATACAAAATTAAGCTAACCCTTTAGATATCGCTTTCTAACTTCTCAAAACAACAATTAAAAAGGAGCAATCATTTTCATTTCCAGATATAAATCCACCAAATCTCCCAGTTGTCAGAGGTCTAGAAAGACAATGTAGCTAGGTGTGTCATAGTGGGTCAGATTACTGAAACACATGGGCGTAACTGAGTAGTACTGTTACCATCTAGCTGAAGAATAGAATGTAAGAAGGCCACAGCAATACTGACAAGGAAAAAAAAAATCTTATCTACATGCATTCCACAGACGTGTCTCTTACTGCAACCGAACTCTTTTAAACTGAACAAACATTTGATAGACACATAATCAGGACCAGATAGGACAGCCCCCAGGTCTAGGCAACAGAGCACAAAAACTTGTCTCGGAAACACATCACAGCTTCAGTTGTAGGTAAGCAAGCAGGACCTCTGGATACAAGCCTGACTATCTACACCTCTCTTAAGACCCTCTACCCCAAAGACTCAATCCATTCTCCCAAACTACTCATTCCCCCAACGTCAGCTGCTTCCTGAGGCACAGCCTTTGGAGAGCTCTATCACAAGAGCTGCTCTCTGACACATAGCCTTGGGAGAGCCCATCATAGAAGTGGCTTCCTAGGACAGACTCTGGAGAGCTCCTTCACAAGAGCTCCAGCTGTAGATATCAATAGCTCCTGCAGACATAGACTCCGATCCCTCTGATTTCTCCCAAAAAAATCAAATTGCACCAAGAGCACAGATTAAACCAAAAATAGCTCCCTGAAACACAGACAATACTTGCACCTACCAGAGGAAGTGATGGGTAGACACTAGTGCAAAAATTCACTAAACAACATGAAGGGCAATATGGTACCACTAGAACCTAGTCGTTCTACATCAGCAAGACCTGAACATTTCAATATAGAGGAAGCAGAGGAAAATCACATTAAAATATCTTTATAAAGATGGTGGAAGCCTTTAGAGATAAAATTTTAAAAAATTCCAATAAGCAAATAGAGAAAAGAACAAGCAAAAAATTGGAAGAAAAAAATAAATCTCTTAAAGACTAGAAAACCAAGCAAAAGCAATCAAACAGGTGATGTAAACATGCAAGACATTAAAAAAAAAAACTTAAATAGAAGCAATAAAGAAAACACAAACCAATGGAATGCTGGAAATAGAAATCTGAGTAAATGAACTGGAACTATAGATGCAAGAAAAACAGAATACAAGAGAGAGAAGAATTTCTGATGTGGAAAATTCAATAGAGGAAATAGATTCATCAAAGAAAAATCAAAACACAAATGTTCAGAAAATCTGGGACACCATGAAAAGATCAAATATAAGAATAATAGAAATGTAAGCAGGAGAAAAATACAGTCCAAAAGGCACAGAAAATATATCCAACAAAGTCATAGAAGAAAACTTTCCCAACCTAAAAATAAATGCCTATGAAAATACAAGAAGTTTATAGAACACCAAATAGACTAAATCTTCCAAAAAGTCTGCTTGCCACATAATAATCAAAACACTAAACATACAGAATAAAGAAAGAATTTTAAGAGCTTCAAAAGATAAACATCAATTAACATATAAAGGCAGACCCATTAGAATAACACCAAACTTCTCAGAAGAAACTATGAAAGCTGGAAAGTCCTGGACAGATGCTATAAGGACACTAATAGATTACAAATGTCAGTCCAGATTACTATATCTCAAAAAACTCTTCATCACTACAGACCAAGTACACAAGACATTCCATGACAAAAGAAGATTTAAACAAATCTTCCACAAATCCAGCCTGACAGGAAGTACTAGAAGGAAAACTCCAACTGACTCAAGGACATGTCAAAAAAATCATCCACCATGATCAAGTAGGCTTCATCTCAGAGATTTGGGGATGGTTCAACATACAAAAATCATCACTGTCATCCATCATTTAAACAACCTGAAAGAAAAAAAAATCTCATTATCATTTCATTAAATGCTGAAAAAGCCTTTGGCAAAATCCAACACTCCTTCATGATAAAAGTCTTGGAGAAAGCAGGGAGGGATACAGGGAAAATACCTAAACATAATAAAGGCAATATACAGAAAGCCAACAGCCAACATCAAACTAAATGGAGAGAAACTCAAAGCAATCCCACTAAAATTAGGAACAAGACAAGGCTGTCCACTCTCCATATCTATTCAATATAGTTCTCAAAGTCTTGGCTAAAGCAGTAAGACAACAAAAGGAGATCAAGTGGATACAAATTGGAAAGGAAGAAGTCAAACTATCATTATTTGTAGATGATATGATGGTATATATAAGTGATTCCTAAAATTCTACCAGGGAATACCTACAGCTGATAAACACCTTCCGCAATGTAGTAGGACATAAGATTAACTAAAAAAAAAAATCAATAACCGTCTTACACAAAAGTTATAAAAGAGTTGAAAAAGAATTAGAGGAACATCACTCTTTACAAACTGGTCTTCATGTCATTCTATTAAAATATGAAACTGTTACTAAAGTGTGTTATCTTTAAACATCTTATTTTATTTATGTGTATGTATGTTTATGCATATGTGAGTGCTGGTGCCAGTGGAGACCAGAAGAGGGCATGGGATGTCATAGGGCTGGAGTAAAAGGCCGCCTTTAGCTATTTTATTGGGTGCTAGGAAATGAACTTTGGTTCTCTGGAAGAGCAGCATGTATTCTTCATAGTCCTTTGGGCAATAGCTTAGCATAGCAGTTATCTTAACGCACAAATCTGATAGAAAATTCCCTTTGGTTGCAATAATGTGTCCTTGAAATTCCCATGAAATATTTTTTGGCTTGCATGTCAAGCTCAATATTAGAATACATGCATGATATTTTCAAAGCTGTGTTCTATCTCGAGTATTCCCCAACCCATTTTCTAAACCTGCATTAATCATGAGGAAATAGCTTTAGTAATGGGCAGAATGTGATTCTACTCTCAGGTTTTCAATATAGAAACTGTAATCAACTATTGTTAAAATATGTCTTTTTGTTATAACTCTTCTTAAATTGAATAATTTTATTTTAGTTTTCCATTGGCATAAATTCACTGCATGTGGTTCTGGACAAACGGACATTTTTATACAAATATATGGTATACTTTGGGCATATCTTACTATATCATAGTCCCATGAGCTTTGGCTTACTTCAATATGTCTAAAAGTCGTTAGGTTTCTTAAGGTTTGAAAACTTCCAGGGATTATAAATTTAATAGCGCTCATTGCTTTCGGTTCTGCTCCAGGGACCGAGTGCTGTCTGCAGAATCCCAGCGCACTCTGGAGCAGAGGCAGGTAAACTCTGTCCCTGACCACATCCACAGCTCCTGCTGAGGGAATTTGAATGGCTCCCCGCCACGACCTCAAACTGAGCGAACCAACTACAGGGGTCTCTGAAGGGCAGATTCAGACCCCGCCCAGAGCTCGTACTGAGGGAATTTGCAAGGCTACCCACAATGACCTCGAACTGAGCGAACCAACATCTGCAGGAGTCTCTGAAAGACAGAATCAGACCCTGACCAGAGAGGTGACAGGAGGCATACAAACCCGAGTGCCACAACTGACCAGGACCCATCTAATCGTGAACAACTGAAGCTATGGGCAAATGTCAGTGCAAAATTACATAATAATACAAAGGACAACATGGTAACTCCAGAAGAGAGTGGCAATCTTACAAATACAAGACCTGAACTGAGCAATGAAGAGGAAACAGAAGGAAGCAACATGAAAAATTTCTTTTTGATGATCATCGAAGCTCTCAAAGAAGATATGAAAAAAAAGCCTTAAAGAAATAGAAGAAAATACAAACAAAAATTGGAAGACATGAACAAATCTATGAAAGAAACATGCCAGGAACTAAAAGCTGAAATAAAAGCTGAAATAGAAGCAATAAAAAAGGCGCAAAATGAGGCAAAAATGGAAATAGAAAACCTGAAGAAAAAAGCTGGAACTACAGATACAAGCATAACAAACAGAGTTCAAGAGATGGAAGATAGAATCTCTGAAGTGGAAGACTCAGTAG
>PVIH01024333.1:0-22985 GCA_004025045.1 Sigmodon hispidus | reverse complement strand
ATAGATAAGCCCTTGGCCAAACTAATCAAAAAACAGAGAGAGAGTGTCCAAATCAACAAAATCAGAAATGAAAAGGGGGACATAACAACAGACCCCCAGGAAATACAGAGAATTATCAGGTCATATTTTGAAAATCTGTATTCCACAAAATTGGAAAACCTAGAAGAAATGGACAGCTTTCTGGACAGGCACCATCTTCTAAAATTAAATGAAGACAAGATTAATTACCTAAACAGGCCTATAACCCTTAAGGAAATTGAAGCTGTCATTAAAAACCTCCCCAACAGCCAGTATCAAACTTAATGGAGAAAAACTCAAAGAAATCCCACTAAAGTCAGGAACTAGACACGGATGTCCTCTCTCCCCTTATCTATTCAATATAGTTCTCGAAGTTTTAGCTAAAGCAATAAGGGAACGAAAAGAGATTAAGGGGATACATACTGGAAAAGAAGAAGTGAAACTATCTGTATTTGCAGATGATATGATTTTATACATAAGTGACCCACAAAATTCTTCCAAGGAACTGCTACAGCTGATAAACACCTTCAGCAATGTAACAGGATATGAGATAAACTCAAAGAAATCAGTAGGCCTTCTATACACTAAAGATAGAAAAGCTGAAAAAGAAATAAGGAAATATTACCCTTTAAAATAGCTGCAAATATTATTAAATACATTGGAGTAACTATAACCAAAGAAGTAACAGACTTATTTTACAAAAATTTTAAATCACTGAAGAAAGAAATTGAAGATGATATCAGAAAATGGAAAGCTCTCCCATGTTCCTGGATTGGTAGGTTCAAAATAGTAAAAATGGTCATTCTACCAAAGGCAATCTTCAAATTCAATGCACTGCCCATCAAAATCCCAACACAATATTTTTTGGACCTTGAAAGAACAATACTCAATTTCATTTGGAATAACAGGAAAGCCAGGATTGCCAAATGAATTTTACTCAACAAAAGAACCTCAGGAGGTATCACCATCCCTGACTTCAAGTTATACTAATGAGCTACAGTAATAAAAACAGCCTGGTACTGGCATAAAAACAGACTTGTGGATCAATGGAATAGAATTGAGGATCCAGACATTAACGCAAAAACCTATGAACACCTGATCTTTGACAAAGAGGCCCAAAACATTCAATGGAAAAAAGATAGTATATTTAACAAATGGTGTTGGCATAGCTGGATGGAAGTGTGTAGAAAAATGCAAATACATCTGAGCCTGTCACCCTGCACAAAACTCAATTCCAAGTAGATCAAAGACCTCAACATAAACCCAGCCACTTTGACCTTCATAGAAGAAAGTGGGAAATACACTTCTACAAATTGGCACAGGCAACCACTTCCTAAATATAACACCAGTGGCATAGACACTAAGATCAACAATCAATAGGTGGGATCTCCTGCAGCTAAGAAGCTTCTGTAAAGACAAGGACACTGTCAATAGGACCAAATGCCAGTCTACAGAATGGGAAAATATTTTCACCAACCCTACAAGTGATAGAGGACTGATCTCTAAGATATATAAAGAGCTCAAGAATCTAGAGCCCAAAACCTTGAATAACCCAATCAAAAAATGGAGGACAGATCTAAAAAGGGATTTCTCAGCAGAGGAATTACAAATGGCTGAAAGGCACCTGAAAAAGTGCTCATCATCTTTAGCCATCAGAGAAATGCAATTCAAAACAACTTTGAGATACCACCTAACACATGTTAGGTTGGCTAAGATAAAAGGCACAGATGACTGCCTATGTTGGAGAGGATGCAGAGCAAAGGGAACACTGCTCCATTGTTGATGGGATTGTAAGCTTGTTCAGCCACTTTGGAATGCAATATGGTGGTTTCTGAGAAAATTGAGAATCAATCTCCTGAAGGACCCAGCAATATCACTTCTGGGTGTATACCCTAAAGTTGCACAGTCACACTCCAAAGGTATTAGTTCAACTATGTTCATAGCAGCATTATTTGTAAGAGCAAGAACCTGGAAACAACATAGATATCCCTCAACTGAAGAATGGATTAAGAAACTGTGGTACATCTACACAATGGAATACTACTCAGCAGTAAGAAAAAATGGTGTCCTAAAATTTGGAGGCAAATGGATGGATTTGGAGAATATCCTCCTGAGCAAGGTATCACAAACCCAGAAAAATAAGCAGGGGATGTACTCACTCAATAGTGGTCTCTAAACAAACTAAGAAGATAAAAGTCAAGCATGCCCAATTAGCAAACCACAACCACTAAACAGCTTGGGATCAGAAACACCCTGGACTGACCCTTCGGATCCCACTACACCTATAGGAACACCTGACTCACTCTTGAGGGAGGGGGGACAAAACTGGATTTGCCAGGTGGGAAGATTGAACTAAGCTTTATTGGATCAGTGGGACCATGGGACTGTGTGCAGCCTGCCCAGGGAGAGGATGGAGATTTTGGAGAAAGAAAGGGTGACCTGATGTGGTGGGAGGGGGAAGGGAACTTGAATGGGGATATACAGGGATAGGAAAAAAAAAAACCAGAGGGAAAGCTGAACACAAAGTAATTTTATATGTAGCAAATTATTTGCATTATCACCCTTGATAAGTCATGCTTATGATTTTTATTTTCTTTTTAGGTATTGTTAACTTCTCAGCATTTTAATTTCCATTTACTGTTTTTCTTGATAAATACAAAAAAAAAGAAAGTTCATTGATGTTCAATTGTCAACCATTTTTATCAAGGTGATATCATGGGAACTATGTAGAACATAATGAAGGTAAGATTAGCAAAAGAATTGAGATGACTCTTTGAGTGGATGATCACTTACATGCTATACCCTCCAATATAGCATATAAACTGAAATTAGCTGTTGCTTGTTTGAGGTATGTTAATTGAGGAATAAAAATTTCTCCTGGAGATTATGCATACTTCTTTTCATTCACTATTTTCTAAGTAACAATGATACTTTTTACTCTTGTCTATAAAATTTGTGCACTTCAAATAGTTATTCAACTTTGACTCTTATACCTCCTCACAGAATACATTACCTCAACCACTAAAATACTGAAAGAAAAAAATAATGCACATTAGTGAAAGAAATAAAAAAGATTTCATTTTAATAATGAATTTAAAACTTCCTAAGGTAGGCTAATATGAATCAAATATCAATTTGCAAAAATGTTCACCTAAGATAATTGTTTATTATGTACCCCCATAATTGTCAAGTAAAAGTGCACCAATGCTCACATAGGAAAAAAAAGAGATTATTTGATATTGACAGAACCCATAAAATTAACCTTTTTTTGTGAAATGAACAGCTCAGCACTAGCTAAAATGAGGTAATGATCCCTGTTGATTTAAATTCACACTGGAATCCAGAGCTTCACTAGGGACTTATTCTTGGTGACAAACAATGAGAGTGGAGACAACTTTGTATGTATAAAATAATAGTGACTGTGAACTTCTTACTTTGAAATGAATTCTTATTTCAAGAGGTAAGACTGTAACTTTCTTCTTAAATGGACATACTTTGTTGTTTGAAAATATATTGTACTTACAAACCTTCATGGAGAAACAAGTCAGATGAAATCAAGCAATCAGGCAGCAGAAGGAAAGTAAACATACATTTATAAAGGCACCATGTATTTCCATAGGTCAATTACTCAGAATGATTGGTCATAAAATTAAGTTTCCTTTTTTTTAATTTTTTATCTTATTTCAGGCATTATGCCTTGGCCAGTTTTCCCTTGTACATACTTTCTAGATACAACCCAGTTTTCAGATTTTTAATTTATCCATCCATTGGTAAGACTAGAAACCAACATGAACTTCAGATTTGTACACACAGAGAATTCAGTCAAAAGAATAGCAAATTCACTATCTTTGAAATATTTTGGTGGCTTACTATCAGGATATATTATATAAACAAAGACATGTTTTCTTTATGGCCTGAATGTTCCAGCATCACAGGCATCACTTTGAGCAAAAAAAGGATGTAATCTGGAATGTGAGTATTTAGAGTCAATTTGCCACATCATAGATGACACTTCATAAGCCTCCTAACATATTATGTGAATATTTACAGATCAATCCTCTCTGTTTAAAATCTTGAGAATTTATTCTATCACACTTCTGTTAAAAAATAATGTGACAAAGGGGAAAATTTAGTGTGTTTTAATAAAAAAATTATTAATATGTGGCAAATATTATTCATAGTCTACATAATAAAATTAATATTTTAATGTACATTAAATAATGATGATACATTAAGTAGTATTTAAAATATAACTTTGAACAGAAAGTTGTGTTTGTAATTTTAGTGTGATCATTCTTTTATTCTCAGTTCTAATAAAAATGTATATTTTAAATAATAATCAAAATAGAAACTTATTTAGAAAAGTGATGAACTTTATGTTCAGTCTTACCAACAAAACACCTTTCTATATATTAACTATCAAAACCTGAAATGTCACTATGATGTATGTTTATAATTTGTATATGCCTTCAAATGCATAGCCACACATCATTATATGTGAGTACTGAAAGGAACATTCTGGGTTCAGCCCACGTGTTATTCATATCCAATTTATATTTAATTTTTATTTTTTGTGTATAAATGTTACCAGCATATACTTATTGTACCACATACCTGACTGGTGCATGTGAAAACCAAAGAGGACACTGGGTCCCTAAAACTAAAACCTCAGACTGCAGTAAAAAAATCATAAGGGTGCTGAGGATTAAATTGTGGTCCACTGCAAGTACAGCAAATTCTCTTAACTACTGAGTCCTTTTGGATATGTTACATAGCTTAAAATGTTTTTCCCTTAAAAAAAATAATACTATTTAATGAAAATAAAAATAGTAAAATAGTGCCTTTAAAAGGGGAAAGAAGCTTGCTCCTGCCTCAACTTGATATGTTAGACTTAAGTGCCTCCCATTGAAAGGGTTTATACTCTTTGAGGAGTGCATGTATGTAAGGCAAGGTAGATGATGCAGGGGCGAGCAGGAGACAAAGTAAGAGAGGGAACTGCGGTAGGTATAGAAATTTTTAAAAAGTAAAATTTAAAAAAAAACAAAAACTAGAAATGCAATTTTTTTTAAATTTTGTGCAAGTATTTAGTGAGCATTTAATTGAAGTTATCAATTATATAATTCTTCAAACATATTTTTCTGATTTTAGAATTTGGTGTTTTGTTATACTTATAAGTATATTGTTATTTTCTTAGTATTCACATTGTTTTATGTTCATTTACTGATTTAATTGTGTGAGGGGGTGGTATAGGTAATAGGTATGTTTTACTTTAAATAAATGTAACAGTTATTTATTCATTCTAACAAATTTCCATCATTTTTGTTTACAATATTTTGAAGAAATTATTGTTCATAGTATATAAAGATAACTCTAGTAAATATCCATTTTAGTATATTTTAATATATACTAAATATATTATTAGTTGGTAACACTATTTATGTATTAACAAATGAAATAAGACAATCTATTTTTAAATCATTTCCTGTAATGTCCTCATCACAGCTGTGTTCGGGAAGCATATACACTATACCATGGCTTTCCTGGAGAATGGGAACCACACTGCAGTGACAGAGTTCATATTATTGGGCTTAACAGATGACCCAGTCCTTAGAGTCGTCCTCTTCACCATCATCCTGTTCATCTACCTGGTGACTGTGTCTGGGAACCTCAGCACCATCCTTCTCATCAGAGTCTCTTCCCAGCTTCATCACCCCATGTACTTTTTTCTGAGTCACTTGGCTTCTACTGACATAGGCTATTCATCTTCTGTCACACGCAATATGCTTGTCAATTTTCTGGTAAATCAAAATACCATCTCATATCTTGGATGTTATATACAGCTTGGCTCAGGTGCTTTTTTTGGGACACTTGAATGCTTCATTCTGGCTGCCATGGCTTATGATCGCTTTGTAGCAATTTGTAACCCACTGCTTTATTCAACTAAAATGTCCACACAAGTCTGTATCCAGCTGGTTGTAGGATCTTACATAGGGGGATTTATTAATGCTTCCTCCTTCACTCTTTCCTTTATTTTCTTTATTTTCTGTGGACCAAATAGAATCAATCACTTTTTCTGTGATTTTGCTCCATTGGTGGAACTCTCCTGTTCTGATATCAGTGTCTCTTTAGTTGTTACCTCCTTTTCTGCTGGATCAGTAACCATGATCACAGTATTTATCATTGTTGTATCCTACACCTACATCCTCATCACCATCCTGAAGATGCGCTCCGCAGAGGGCCGTCAGAAGGCCTTCTCCACCTGCACCTCCCACCTCACTGCAGTCACTCTGTTCTATGGTACCATCACATTCATCTATGTGATGCCGAAGTCCAGCTACTCCACAGACCAGAACAGGGTGATGTCTGTGTTTTACACAGTGGTGATCCCCATGTTGAACCCCCTCATCTACAGTCTCAGGAATAATGAGATTAAAGATGCTCTGAAGAAACAGCTTAAAAAGAAAATATTTTCTTAGTGTAACTTAATGCTTTGTAAAACTTAATATAATAATGACATTTACCCAAACCATTATCTCAGGTTTGGTGATTAGGTTTGTTATTCCTTTTGACCTTATCTCATTTTCTCGTAGTATTTATAGATTTTGTTTTTATTACATTTCTTTTTATATTATATTAGTATTAAATTTTAGATAAAATTTAATATATTAAATGTTTCATTGAATATATTATACTATGTTTTTTGATCATGTTCATGTCTCTCAATTCTACTCATTATAACACAATTGTCTACACACACAATTATTCTTTTTATCAAATCTAACTTGTGCTACATGTACATACTTACCTCAACATGCTTACACTGAAGCACCTAGGTCCATACTATTATAAAACCTGATTCATATCTTATATCAACTGTCAACTCCTTGGCTATAGGTGGACTTTATGATCATGCTGAGAATTTGTATGATTTTGTATTCTGCAACTGACAAAGGTAACAAGAGTTTATATCTGCAATTATTCTGTAGCTTCAAAAAATTTTTCTATTTACAGTAATCCATGAGAATAGCTACTACACTTTTTTCATCCACTCTATCACAATAATTTTTAGCCTTGGAAAGAAGAGGGGATGGTATAGATATAGTGCTTAGCCTTCCACCATCTCTGATTCTTCATGAACACAAGTTTTGTGTTCCTCACCAGTTACTGGAAAAAGAAGCTGTGCTGATAAGGGTTGTGAGATGAACTAATCTATGGATACAATATGAAAAGTCATTGAAAATTAGTTTAATATTATGTCCAATTAGGAGAATAATGATGGCATGTTCTTCCCAATGCCTTATGACCTGTCTAGTACAGATTTAGCTCTGAGAGTCATGTTAACTCTGAATTTTATCTTGTACAGTTAGACTTATCTCAAGTAAGAAAGGTAATGCTTACTCCCATGATATCTGTGCCACTATAGCACCAGTAGACATGTGTTTCCAGCTGGTCGCTGTTGTACTTGAAGAGCTCACAAGACAACATGTCTGTCCAACTCATTTTAAATTACATTTCTATTAAGATACTTCTATTTTAAAATTTTTTTACTCTATTCACTTTAGAATAACCTCCACATTCTTACCATGATTCTCTTCTTGGATTACCATGACTTACTTTCTATTTCATGCATTTATAATGATAAATACACTTGCAATTTTTATTCTGAAAGCTTTTAGCCCACTCTCCATAACTACAAGCACTTCTTATTTTCCTGCTCCAATATCACTTGTTCCATGGGGGTTTCATTGCTAGAGTACCCAAGCTAGCACCACTCAGCCCTGCCACAGCTACCTTTACCATTCACCTCAACTCCATTTATTGCTCTTCAGCACCTTCTATATTTAAAAGTTTGATTCTTCTCTAGATTACTCTTTACTGATACATTTATTTCATGTGAATAGTTTTACTCAGAAAGATATTTTTAATGTCTACTTGGTTCTACAATACAATACATACCAAAATAATCTAGATGAAACTAATGGCTCAATGGTTATCCTCTATCTTCTTGTAAAGTAATTCAAAGGTGATATAATGATCCAGAAATAATTTTCAGTCAATATCTTTTTTTTTGATGCCTTCTCCCAACCATCTTGCTAAACTATGTTCAAATATGTAAAGAATAAACCTAATATATCTATTGTTATGTAAACCAATGTTTCTTACTCATCATAATTTATTATTTCTCAGATATCTATGCTTAGCTAATATTCAATATAAGCAAAAAAAGTTGGACATTCTGACCTCAGACATATGGATTGAATGTTTGTGGCGTGACTAGTCTTTATGTTCAGAAATTTCAGATTTACATAACTAATGTTCTAAGTCTCATATAATCAGATGCACCTTAAATTTTTACCAGATATTTTAAATGTTTGTTGAGTGATAAAGACTAGTATAAAGCTGTCAGGGGAGTCAGGTATAAAGCTCCCAACATTGGAGTTGTTAAGATGAAGCAGTAGAGGCTCAGTGGGACAAGTTATGATCACCATGCATGTTAACCTGGCCTTGATCACAGGGACCTATGTGGTGGAAGAAAAAGACAATTCATGTGATTTATACTTTTAAACACAACACAACACACACACTAAATGAAATATAAAAAAATAAATTCATAGTCTTTATAGATAGACTAGGGATACAAAAGAAAGGAATACAGAGTAGACTTGAGAGGGAATTGAATTTACTGGAGTAAAGGCTTTGTATTTAAGAGCATACATTACTCTTGCATAGGATATGGGTTAAGTTCCCAGAAACCACATTGTGGCTAACAACCATCTACAATTCCCCATCTAGTAGACTCAGCACACTCATTTGTCCTCTGTAGGGAATATACATGGACATTGCAAACATTCATGCTGGCAAACCACTCATACATGTAAAAAGTAAAATAAATTAATACATTTTTAAAAGAAAATATTGGAGAGAGCTTGTCTATGTAAAGTTAAGGAATTTCTCTCTTTCACCTTGGTATTGAATCTCACAATACCTGAGTAGTTATGGCTCCCATCCTCTTGATTAATCCCCATCTACCAGCCAGAAAATTTTATCTTGTGAAACACTTCAATCTGCAATTTTCTTCTTTTTTAACTTCTGTATATAACTAATTTACATGGCCTCTTCTTCTGAAAACCTATGAATTAACCTTTTCAGTAGGTCTGGGATAGATAAATTTGCCTTTGTGTAAAGTTTGTGACTTCTTAAAAACTAATGTCTGTTACTATATTCCATATTCAGTCCAATTTTCTTTTTATATTTCTTTTACTAGTGAGTAGGTACCATAGAATGCCTCTAACTTTGACAGTCTTGTGCATTTGCATAAAACATTGAGAAAGTACCCACTCCTCTTACCTATTATCAACATATTAATGGTTCTTAAATGTCAGTTCTCACATACCCTGCTCTTTCACCAACTGGTATTTCTAATGTGGTTTCTTATACCTCCATTTCAGTAATCCTGTTTTTATTAAGGTATATTATATAATTTTGTCTGTAAACTTTATTTTCTCAGAGTGCTTTCTAAAATTCAAGTTGAGAGAATGTAGGTCTCTTGGCCTACCACTCTTTGTTGTGCATACTACATTTAAACTTAAGTTAAAAAGTACCTCTAGCTCTTAACAAGGTCATGCAGCCAGTGAGCTCTCTACCATCTGGAATTTCTTTGCCTCCCTTTTATCTAAAGAATGGCCTCTTATATTTATAGATTTAAAGGAGTGTTTCTTCACTATGCCTTTACCAAAAGTGACAAAGAAAAATCGGCCTTTATTGTGCCTACTTATGGTAATTGTCAGCCTGTAAAGAGATATCAATAAGAGATTTATCCACAAGGAATGTTAAATTGTCCCCCAAGTTTTACAATTATGTTGTACAACAGCTATTAGAAGTGATACAAAAGCAATCTCCATAATCCATCATTTGACACTACATAAATGGCATCCTACTAGCTGATTCAAATATAGAAACTTAGAAAGAATGTTTAAAGAAGTAAAAAAAATGTTGCCTCATTTTGAATTAAAAATTGATTCTCAAAAAAATACAAAGAAGAGATATAAGGTAGGTCTAAAAAAAATAGACCCCAAAAGGTGCAAATTAAGAGAGACACACTGCAGACTCTTCACAATTTTAAAAGGTTGCTAGGAGATATTTTCAATTTACTGCTCAATAATTGGAAAAAATTGATAAAATGAATAATTTATTCAAAACCTTAGGTGGTGACAATAACTTAAGTAGTCCAAGAGAATTGTCAGCTGAGTTGAGAGAGAATTGGCTCTAATAAGAAGTAAATTATAGGATGCACAGGTGAATCTTGTGCATCATTAGGGTATATGCCCAATAGTGATATTGCTGGATCCTTGGATAGGTTGATTCCCAGTTTTCTGAAAAAATCGCTAATGTGCATTGCAGAGTGGGTGAACAAGCTGCCACTCCCACCAACAATGGAAGAATGTTTCTCTTGTTCTGCATCCTCTCCAGCATAGGCTGTCATCTGTGTTTTTAACCTTAGCCATTCTGATAGGTGTAAGGTGTTATCTCAAAGTTGTTTTGATTTGCATTTCTCTGATGTCTAAAGACGTTGAGCCCTTTTTCAAGTGCCTTTCAGTCATTTTTACTTCTTCTGCTGAAAATTGCCTTTTTTGTTCTGACTCCCATTTTTAATTGGGTTATTTATGGCTTTGGACTCTAGTCTCTGGAGTTCTCTAAATATTTTAGAGATCAGTCCTCTGTCACATGTAGGGTTAGCTAGAAGACATTCTGTAGACTGTCATTTTGTTTTAATGACTGTGTCCTTGGACTTACAGAAATTTCTCAGTTTCAGGAGATCGCAATTATTGATTTTTGTTCTCAGTGGGATTCCCTTGAGATTTTCTCCATTTAGTTTAGTGTTGGCTGTCAGCTTTCTGTATATCACCTCTATTATATTTAGGTATTCTCCCTGTATTCCTGATCTTTCCAGGACTTTTATCATAAAGGAATGTTGGATTTTGTCAAAGGCGTTTTCAGCATCTAAGTTGATGATCATGTGGTGTTTTTTTCCTTCAATTTGTTTATATGATGTATAACTTTTAGAGTTTTTCTTATGTTGAACCTTCCCTGCATTTCTATGATAAAGTCTACTTGATCAT
Organism: Sigmodon hispidus; assembly: GCA_004025045.1. NCBI lineage: Eukaryota > Metazoa > Chordata > Mammalia > Rodentia > Cricetidae > Sigmodon > Sigmodon hispidus. The sequence continues at coordinate 11,847 of PVIH01024333.1, read as the reverse complement.
GGTTTGGCATGATTTTTTTTTATATGTTGTTGTATTCAGTTTGCCAGAATTATTTTGAGAATTTTTGCATCAATGTTAATGAAGGAAATTGGTCAGTAATTCTTCCTCTTTGTTCTGTCTTTGAGTGGCTTGGGTATTCAGGTTATTGTGGACTCATTAAATGAGTTTGGCAATATGCCTTCAATTTCTATTGTATGGAACATTTGAGGAGCATTGGTATTAGTTCTTGAATGTCTGGTAGAATTCTGCAGTAAACACATCTGGTCCTGGGCTTTTTTTATTTGGGAGATTTTAATGACAGTTTCAATTTCCTTTGGGGTTCTGGATCTGTTTAGGTCTTTAATCTGATCTTTATTTAATTTTGGTAAGTGGTACCTATAGAGAAATCTGTTCATTTCCTCTAGGTTTTCCTTTTTAGTAGAGTATAGATTTTCAAAGTATGATCTGATAATTCTCTGGATTTTCTGGGGGTCTGTTGTTATGTCCTCCTTTTCATTGCTGATTTTGTTGATTTGGATACTCTCTCTGCTTTTAGATTAGTTTACATAAGGGTTTATCTTCTCTGGCTTTCTCAAAGAACCAACTCTTTGATTCATTGATTCTTTGTATTGTTCTTTTAGTTTCAATTGTCCTGATTTCAGCTCTATGTTTGAATATGTCTTGCTGTCTACTCTTGGTAGGTGAGTTTGCTTCTAGTTGTTCTAAGGCTTTCAGCTCTTCTGTTAGTTCTCTTGTGTGGGATTTCTCTAGGTTTTTCATATAGGTATTTATTGCTATTGATCTTCCTCTTACCACTTTTTCAAATTGTATCCCTTAGGTTTGGGTATGTTGTAGATTCATTTTAATTGAATTCTAGAAAGTCTCTGATTTCTTTATTTCTTCATTGACCCAGAGGTAGTGCAATGTAGGGATGTTCAGTTTTCATGAATTTGTAGGCTTTTCATGGTTTTCATTGTTGTTGAACATGGTGGGTTGATAGGATACAAGGAGTTATTCCTATTTGCTTTATGACTGAGTATGTGGTCAATTTTAGAGAAGTTTCCATGAGGTGCTAAGAAAAAGGTATATTCCTTTGTGTTTGGGTGGAAAGTTCTGTTTATATCTCTAAGTCCATTTGGGTCATATCATCTGTTAGATTCCTTATTTCTTTGTTGAGTTTCTGTCTAGTAGACTTATCCTTTAGTAAGAGTAGGGTATTAAAATTTCCCAGTATTAATGTGTAGGGTTTGATGTGAAGTTTAGTAACCTTTCTGTTACATATGTAGATGTCCTTATGTTGGGGGCATAAATGTTCAAAATTGAGGTTTCATCTTGGTAGATTTTTTCCAAAAATGCATAAGTAATGTCCATCCTGGTTGATTTTGATTGATTTACTTTGAAGTCTCATTTGTAAAATATTAGAATGGCTATACTACCTTGTTTCTTAGATCCATTTTACTGGAAAGTCTTTTCCCAAACCATTACTCTGAGCCTGTGTCTGTCTTTGAAGTTGAGGTGTGTCTCTTGTAAGCAGAAGAATAATGGATTTTTTTTGTATCCATCATGTTAGGTTGTGTCTTTTTATGTGAGTTGAGTTCATTGATATTAAAAGACATTAATGACCAGTGATTGTTATTTCCTGATACTTTTGGTGGTAATGTGACTATTTTCCTTCTTTGGATTTTTTTCCTGTGGAATTATCTATTGATTGTGGTTTCACAGGTGTATCTGGTTGCCTTAGGTTGCAGATTTCCCTCTAGTTCTTTCTGTAGGGCTGGATTTGTGGATAGGTATTGTTTAAATTTGCCTTTGTTTTTGAAATATCTTGTTTATTCCATCTATGGTGATTAACAGTTTTTCTTGGTATAATAGTCTTGCTGACAGTCATGGTCTTTTAGTGTCTGTGCAACATTTAACCAAGACCTTCTTGCTTTCATTGTTTCCATTGAGCCTGATGTTATTCTAATGGGTCTGCCTTTATAGGTAACTTGGCCTTTTTTTCCTTGTAGCTTTTATTATTCTTTATTCTGTAGGTTTTGTAGCTTGGTTATTATATGGCAAGCAGATATTTTTTGAGGGTCTTGTCTATTTGGGGTTCTTTAAGCTTCTTGTAGCTTTTTTATTATTATGAATAAAGTCATATTTTTTATCCATCTATACCCTTGTTCAAATTCCCTTACCCCTCCCACTCCTTCCAGTCACCCTCTCTTCTCCATATCACTTTATCTACCCCATAGGTATTTCCTTCTTTAGTTTGAGAAAATTATCTTCTATGATTTTGCTGAATACATTTTCTGTGCCTTTGAGCTGGTATTCTTCTACAATTTCAATTATTCTCATGTTTGGACTTTTCATTGTGTCCCATATTTACTGTATGTTTTGTGTCATGACTTTTTTTGGTTTTAGTGTTTTCTTTGAGTGACATGTCTCTTTCCACTATTGAATTTTCCACTCCAGAAATTGTCTCTTCATCTTTTGCATTCTGTAGGTTATGCTTATATCTGTAGTTCCAGTTTGTTTCTTCAGACTTTCTTTTTCTAACATTGCCTTGGTTTGTCCTCTTTATTATTTCTAATTTATTTCTTAAACCTTGAAGTGTTTCCTTCACCTGTTTGATTTCTTTTTCTTGTTTATTTATTTTTTTTTTTTGAATTTTCTTTCAGGGATTTGTTAATCTCTTCCAATTTTGTTTATATTATTTTCTATTTCTTTAAGAAAAAAATTTTATATCCTCTTTTAAGGCTTCTATTTTCTTCATAAAGTTGTTTTTTAGGATCATTTTTTTTTCCTTCTCTTAGCCCAATCTGGATTTCTGGTCCACCTGGAGGTAGTGTATTTTGTATCACAGTGACCCTGTAAGTAAGTGCTGACAGACAGTAGGTTTCCTGATGGCTGCTTTTGTTCCAATAGGTGCTGAGAAACTTAGGGTCTCAGGTAGCTGTTCTTGATCCAATGGGAACTGGCAAACTCTCTTCATCTCTTTGTCTCTGTCTCTTAGTCTGATGTGGGCTGGGGGTTTTTGGTTGCAGCTGAGGTCACTGATGTTGCCACATGATCATGTGTGTTAGGAAATGGGGTGATATTTTGGAGCTAGAGGTGTCCAGTGAGCTGGGTTTTACTGGGGCTTTTGGCCCGGAGGGGCTTTCCCTGTTGACATGAATTTCATTTAAAAGTATTTTCTCTGTCCTTTTTCTTCTTTATTTCAAGCCTATGTATATTTTAAACACAGTGTAAACAAATTTGTTTTATGTCTGAATCTGTCTTTATATCTATCTCTATCTTCCTTCTTTCCTTCCTATCTTTCTTCCTTCCTCTTTCTTTCTTTCTTTCTTTCTTTCTTTCTTTCTTTCTTTCATTTTTACCTCATGGGGAAACTTTAATCTGCTAAGGGAGTGAATAGGATTAAAGCTTTTTGGCTAGGATTAAAACCTTGGCTATGGTGGCTGGCTCTAATCAGCTTCTTAGGCTATGAGAGTATACCTTTATGACAGAGGTACTGGCAAGAGCAATATTTACCACTCCAAATCTGGGGAATTTTAGGTTCCACACTGCAGCCAGGTAAAGCACCTCTATTCACTGCTCATAAACCAATCTAAACATTTGGCTGCAGGACCTCTTAAAAGAGCCTCAAGGTTTTTGCCACTAATGCCGAGTCAGCAAGCTTCTCTTAAAGGAGCTCTGCCTCTGTTTGCCACTAGCAAAGGCCACCCAACAAAATGCTGCTACCAGGAAGCCCTGATTGACTCTGTTCTCTTTTTGTCTATGTAAACAAAAACCTTAAATATATCATATACAGCTTGTGCTTGCACCAAGGCTTCTGTGAGATTTCTGGAACCCACCATGTTGCAGCTTGCAACTCAAGCGTACATTCTGTACCACAGCTCACTTGAGAGATACAGCTAGGAAGCTTTAGGGAGCTCTATTTCTGTGTTCTAGAACCATTTTAAGCTTTCTCAGGCTTTATGTAAAGGTACATGCACCATACTGGAGCATCATCTGTAGTCAGACATTTTTGTGCCCCACCAGCCTGGTTTTGAAGAAGCTCATAAAATAATTACTCAGAGGATTAATATTATAGTAATTTCTAGGCCAGTAGTTCAAGCATATTACTAGCTAGTTTTTACATTTAAATTAACCCATAATTCTTATCTATTTTTAATCATATGGCTTAGTATGATTTTGCTCAGTCTAGCATTCCCACCTTGCTTTCTCTGTCTTCCTAGCAACTGCTCTCTACCTTTCCTCTTCCAACCTTGCCTAGTCTGGTCATCCTGTCTATATTTCCTGCCTAGCTACTGACCAATCAGCAACTTAATGAACCAGTATTATTAACAAATCTGTATACTGTACAAAAGCATCATCCCACAGATAATTTTAAAAAAACTGCTGAACTAAATCATCCTGTTTCAACCTCAGAATAGAAACCAGAGTATGGCTACATTGGGGAAGAGATTTTACTTTTATTTCCACAAGTGATAAAAAACTATGGATGCCATCAAAAATGAATACATATTAGATTCAAATAGGAGAGATCTCTTGATTAGAAGAGGTGATAGCTTATCAAACAGCATAATTATCTAATATAAATTAACATATGTTTAACAATAGTATTTTATTTGATCAAATATTACCCACCAGAAAGGAAACTCACCAAAGTTATGGTTGGTACAGGGTTTTAGTTTTGTCCTTCTAAGAGAATTAAGTCATTAACTGAGGAATTTGAAGACTACTGGACAATCAAGATATCTAAAGAAAAAGGGAGAATAAACTAGTTAAAATGTCCCAAGGAAAAGTATAAATTAGTCTAATGCTATAATCTTATAAATCTTCACAAATGTTTGTTTCTGCTATTCTCTATAGACATATAAGCAAATGGTAATTTTATGTCTCCAATTCAATAAAAAAAAACTAAAACTGGCTTTGGAGTTAAAGTGTGGCTATCTCTTTCTTTAAACCTAAGCAGGCTTGACAAAAGAAAATTTCAAATCTATCTCATGTCAAGCCATGTATGTGACAGAAGAAAAACTAAAATTAAGGGACTATCCTATTGCTACTAATCTTATAATCTTTTGGTTCTATTTTGACTCTTCAAATGTTTTCTTAAGGTATAAATATTACCTCAAAAGTTATAAAATTAATATGTGTGTTATTAAACTTTCTGCCATGATATTAATGGTCAAACAGATTACTAACTTACTCTAGAAAAAAAAGCTTTATTTCAATTTTTCGACATGATTTCAGGTTTGAATTACTATCAAGGAAATAGGAACTAAATTTTTGTACTCTGGATGTACTTTACAAATTATAGTGCTTGAATCTCTGTGAGATCTACTGCACATAACATTTAAAATGTTAAAATTTTCATCAGTGAATCATAACCATTTTTAATAGTCACTTTGAAGTATCCAAAAGGATTATGGGACCCCACCCACAACAACAATGCCATTTGAACTGTGGTAATGCCACTAAACTGACAAAGAACACCCAAAGATCAGCTTTAGACTACAAACTGCTCAGGACAATTTCAAGGTGGCTAGCAGAGATTGTCCAGCCTCATAAACTACTCAGGTTAGGACTTTAGATAAACTCTACACTTTCCCATTACATAGAGACTGGCAACAAATAATACAGCTAGGTCTTCTCGGACTTGACCATTATTTTAATGTTATTAGGGTCCCCTAGAGAAATTATTACCCCACAGAAATAAGGAAGCAATTCAGAGAACACAATGCCCACATTTCAAAAAAGTGAGGTAGGGGGTATAGCTCAGTGGTAGAGCATTTGACTGCAAAAAAGTGAGGTAGATGGTTTTGGTCATTTATTTGGTTATAAATATTTATCAACATTTAGGGGAGTTGGTTGCAAGTTGTTTTGGGTAATGGTCAGAAAAAAAGCTGAACAAAGGAGATTAGATTCACAGATCTTATTCTGAAAAGAAGTAAAGGGAACATATAGAAATTACAGGAAAAAAACCTAGATTATTGAATCTAACTTTAAATTTAAAAAGCATCTACCAGTCTTAATATTTTTACTTTGGTATGGATTTTGTATATTCATACAAAATTTAAGGTTATTTTTGTTATACTGTATATATGTTTCTACTCTTAAGATATTTTGGTATATTGATACAAATTTAAGGTTATCTTGTTAAAACATACTATATATACATTTCTAATCTGGTTTAAGGTATTGTACTACTGTACTTACATAACTCATTTAACAATGTAATGTAAATTTTTAGTTTTTGAAAGTCATTATTTCAAACTGTATATGACAACGAAATATAGGCTAGAAGTTAGTCACCTATTACAATCAAACTTGTAATATTAGGCACATTTTCAATGTCAAAGAGAAATATAGTTTAAGTAGGCAGGTAGTCTTCAAACACTTCTAAAACATATGGAATATGAAACTTAAGACATTTAAATAATATAAGGCTTTTTATAGCAATAAGACATGCCTGTTCCTGGTAGTTAGTACCAATCTTAAAGTTAAGATTGTGCACATCAAAGAAGTTTACTTTCTTTGTGGCAAAAGTTAGCCACTGGGTAAGAAACTGCATTAACCTCAACTGCAGACATTATGATATCCAAATTAGACAAGCAAGACTCCAAAGAAAATAACTGCTGAACTTTCCCAAGAAATGAAGGACAGTCAATATAATTATTTATTCACTAAAACATCTGCCAGATATTGTAGGCCTCTAGGCCAAAGACTGATACCTCAATGTCACAGAGGGATTTTGGATGACTGTTTGGCAGCCTGTTGTTTCTGTCAATTTTAATTTTGGAAATTTTTTGTTCTGTACTTCCTGTTCACTCAGGTAGTAGTATATGCTTTGTGAGTCTCTGATGTAGTTGAAGTTGAGCTAATTATAGTTTTTCTTGTTTCCAAACTGAGGAAAAAACAAGCTAGCCAAAGAGGTGTAAAGTGTATATGGTTGAGAGATACAAAAAGATAGTTTTGGGTTAGTAAGACAAGTTAGGATAAAGAGTAAATTATGTGTTAAACATTTTCCTTACCAGGATAGGATAAATAATGCAGTATTTTCTCTGAATTTGCCAAATGCAAATGAACTGGACATTGTGAGTATAATTCTTACCTGATACTTTTTTCTTACTGTTTATACTTTTGCTATGTTAAAATTAAACCTTCCATTTAATTTTGACAAAAAGTGGGAAATGTTTGATTTTCATTTTGATAATAAAACTTGCTTTGAGTCAGAGGGCAGAACTAGCCATAAGATGATCAAAACTAATCACAGAGGTTTTGGAGGACTGAGGACAAATAAGATATAGGAAATAGTAAGGTAGGCTGGGAGAGGATCTCAGCCCTTTTGGATGGAGGAGTGAAAGAGATATTAGCTCATTGGTGACTTATCCATGACTTCTATGATCATTCATGTTCTTATCCCGATATCTGACTCCCACCTTTTTAGTGATAAAGAATAATTACATAAACACTTCAGATAAGAACTACCATGCATGCTGCTTTACTCAATTCCAACGTTTTGATGGAGCAACTGTCAGAAGTCATATGAGATCTTTCCAAAAAATATTGGACCGTGAAAACATTCTTTCTTTTTAAAATAAAATCTCCTCCTGAGCTTACCAAGATCAATGAGGACATTCTTGGAATGGATACTGGGAACATTTAGAGATCCTGTCAACTATTTGTAATAAATCATAAGGTTAACTTTTGAATTTCTCACAGATTTATAAGTTTATCTGGAAAAATAAAGATCTGAGTTAAAGATGTTATACAAAAGCACTATGCATGAGTGGAAAAGGGGATTCCCAGAAGCCAAAGGGTTGCTTGGTAAAAATATCAGTAAAAGGACTGTACTATCTCTCTCAAAGTGATAACCCATAAAGCAATAGAAAATATAAAAGCTATGGTTACTGTATTGAGTTACATATGAGAGCTGAATGGCAAGTTTCCATAGCTGAGAATACCACTTAACTTGGCAGTGTGACATAGCAAAATTCAGGGTGGTACTGAACTAGATAACCTATTTTGCTGATTAAATTTTATACTGCTTGAAGATGCCATAAGGGGTACTTGGAGTAACTGTCACTAATAGTCTAGGTTGGTTGTGGTCTTTATATGCTATTATTGTAACGCTGTGCGAGGCAGTTTGTGCACACTGGTACAATAGGGCATAAAGCCAATGTATGAAAACAACTGGTTTCTTTTTTTGTTTTGTTTTGTTTTTTAAGATTTATTTATTTATTATGTATACAGTATGCAGAAGAGGGTAGCAGATGTCATCATAGATGGTTATGAACAACGATGTGGTTGCTGGGAATTGAAGTCAGGACCTCTGAAAGAATAGTGCTCTCAACCTCTGAGCCATCTCTCCAGCCCCAGAAGAGCTTTTAAAATGCTAGACTGTAAAGCCCTGCTTTGATTGCTGACTCCACCCGCTCATCGGCTTTTCAACATGGCAGAGGCACTGGAGCCATGCTCATCTTCCCAATTCTAGGAAGAAATATTAAATATTGTGAAACCTTTTACCACTCCAAGTCTGGAGGATCGTAGGGTCCACACTGCCACTAAGTAGAGCACTGCTGCCTGCAGCTCATTTCACTTAAGCATTGTCAGCAGGGCCTCTTAAAGAGCCTCACACTTTTTTGTCACTAATGCTGAGTCAGGAAGCCTCTTTTAAGGGAGTCATGCCTCTGCCAGCAAACAGAGCCTTCTCAGAAAATGCTGCTACCAAGAATCTGTCTTTGACTCCATTCCCTTTTTGCTTGTATAGACAGAAACCTTAAATCTATCTTATGCAGCTTGTTGCTTATACTATGTCTCCTGTGAGACTTCAGGAACCAGCCTTGCTGCAGCTTAAGCTGCCTGCTGCAAATCTGCCCTTTTGTAATTCAAACCCAGATGCCACACTGGTTTCTAATATCCCAATGGTCACTGTAAACCATGTTGAGAGACTACAAGAATATAGCATTGGCCCAAGAAACAACTGTTATTGTTCTGTTAAGTACACGCTATATGATTGTCAAATTGCCTTCTAAATAAATTATCATGTCCCAGGCTACAACTTCTGTCACTCACAGTTAAGCACTAAAAGAAAAATTTTCTTCTAAATGGGAAGTGTTCCACAAATGTTGACAACCAGCTAGGTCCTGAGAATAAGTGACTGTAGCATAGTAGAACAATCCTCAGTATACATGGAGGCAAAAGCAGACATCTATTTTATATTCTAGAAGGTTCAGGAAAATTGCATAAGAGTGTGTTATTTCATTAATAACAAGATAGTTATAAACTGAATAAGTATTGAATGAAAGAAGCGAAAGAGTTACATTTGTATTTTTGGTTTTATGCTCCTGTAACCTGAACTATAAAATAAACTTAAAACCAATATTCACCTGAGACAGTTTTACAATACTCTTCAAATAAATATCAAATGGAAGCATGCTATTCTTATAAAAGAGAAAATGACACCTGAGATTTACAAATTTCTTCAAAAGTGATTGTATGTCTACAAAACAAACTGCTCAGTACTCAGGGAGATGAGATAATAATCCCAAGTGATTTTAATTTACACTTGTATCCAGAGGCTCAGCAGGGACACATTCTTGATGCCAAACATTGACAGTAGGAGACTGTTGTGTAGCAATAAAGGCAAAGTAACCTTGAATTTATTACCTTGCAATGAATTCTTGTTGGAAAAGATAAATTTTGAAATTTGGGGTAAATTGGTTTACTGATTTTAATTTTATCTTTGGAAAATACTTTATTTTAAAAACTATATCCAAATTCATAAGCTTTAGTGTATATTTTCTTTTTTTTTCTTTTTTTCTTTTTTTAGAAAGTTAGATTTATTTGTCTTGAACAAGGATGCACAAAGCCACACTGATGCAGCCAGGGCTGATTCAGAAAGCTTGGAAATCATTTGTTTGTCCCACTTTCCCAATTCTTTCTCTAGAAATATCCAACATTGGCTAGTAACCCTGTAAGTCCATCCTCCTGAGCCTTCTACCCTGAGTTCCCTGACATCTAAGATGCTGGTTATGGAAGCTATTTGACTTCAGGCTCAGTTTAGCCAGGCAGTGAGGCTTCAAGTAGGTCTTTTTTTTTTTTTTTTTTTATTTTGTATTTATCAAGAAAAACAGTAAAATGAATTTAAAATGCTGATAAGTTAACAATAACTATAAAGAAGATAAAAATCATAAGCATAACTTATCAAAGGTGATAATGCAAATAAGATTGCTACATATATATTTACTTTGTGTTCAGCTTTCCCTCTGAATTTTTTTTTTTTCCCATCCCTGTATATCCTTATTCAAGGTCCCTTCCCCCTCCCGCTACGTCAGGTCATTTTTTCTTCTCCACAACTCCCCATCCCCTCCCTGGGCAGGGAGCAGACAATTTTTATTTTCCAACACAACTTCCTTTGAAAATTTAGGTAATTTTTATTGTTAAAAGTTTCTTATTTATTTAGGCACTGATGAAACCAAAAGCCAGCATGAATTTTAAGAGTACAGGAAGTTACTATTCATGCAAATAAAAACACTGTATTTGAAAATGCTTTGATGGAGAACTATTGGTAAATTCTTGCAGAAATACCTGCTTTGTTTAATGACAGAATATTCTAGTATCACAGGAACCCAATATTTTTACCTCAATAGAAGATATAATGTTAAAAATCTTGAGACAAAAGAGTACATGTAGCCTCAAGGCCAATGAATGTGGGTAAACTCGTTAACTTCTTTTTATTTTTGTAAACCTCAAAATATTTTATTTTATTTTCTATTTATTTATCAACATCTATTACTACATAAAAGACACATTTATATTGAAATTTCTTCAAAAAGATACAGCATTGAGGATAGCTTAATTGGAGAAATTTGACTTTAAGTAAAAACTTGTTAACTTCTTAGGTTGAATATTTACTTGCCATTTTACTGTGTAGAAAACCATGTAATTTTATTCCATCACACTCCAGTTACAAAACACTGATTCCTTTCTAGTTTTTTAGGTTCACGTAAAAAAAAAAAAAATGTCTTGATGTGCCCTTGCTTCACCACATAAAATTTATACTCAGGAAGCTCAGATTTTATGGCTGCAAACCTACTCCATTGTACAACCAAAATGTATATGTTCTCTAAACTTCATTGTAACGCTTTTGTAAATAATAACTACCAAAAGGTTAAATCAAGTTTAGCCTGCCTACAGTTTATATGCTGATTCTAGACTTTTTGTAGTCATAAACTTCTTGACATTTTCAAATAAAATAACCTTAATAAAATGCTAAGATTCCTTAATATTACCTGTTGTAAACTAAAGAACCATATATAAATATTTTTCTTTTTTCTTTTTTATTATTATGAATAAAGTAATATTTTTTATTCATGCATCCCCTTGTTCAAACTCTCCTCCCCCTTCTGCCCCTCCCAGTCACTCTATCTGTTCCCCATCACTTTGTCTCCTCCCCAGAAAGAACAGGAGGTCCCAAGGTCCCAAGGTGGCTTAGTTCAGCATCCACTCCAGGCAGATCTGCTCTCCTCATCCCAAGATTAAGACTGGGTCAGGTGTTCCTCTGGAGGGAATGGACTTCAAGGTGCCAGTGCAAAGTGTTTCAGTTCCCAAGCTGTTCTGTGGTTGTGGTTTGCAGCTTGGACATGCTTAGATTTTTTGTTTAAAATCCAGTAATGACACAAAACTCAAATCCAAGTGGATCAAAGACCTCAACTTAACCCCAACCACTTTGAACTTGATAGAAAAGAAAGTGGGAAATACACTTCTACAAATTGGCACAGGCCACCACTTCCTAAATATAACACCAGTGGCACAGGCACTAAGACCAACAATCAATAAGTGGGATCTCCTGAAGCTGGGAAGCTTCTGCAAAGC
>PVIH01024332.1:8966-23087 GCA_004025045.1 Sigmodon hispidus | reverse complement strand
TTTTTTTTAAAAAAAAAAAAAAGAAGAAAAGATACAGATTGATAAGGAAGGTATGTCTGCCACAAACACATTTTAAGCTTGAGGTATAAATAGATCTCTAGATATAACTAATATTGGCATAAGACATGTATCATTTTTTTTAAAGATTTATTTATTTATTATGCATACAGTTTTACAGAAGAGGGCACCAGACCTCATCATAGATGGTTGTGAGCCACCATGTGGTTTTGCTGGGAATTGAACTCAGGTCCTCTGGAAGAACAGTCAGTGCTCTTAACCTCTGAGCCATCTCTCCAGCCCCGACTTGTATCATTTTTATCTTAGTTTGCTTTCTATTGCTATTGATAAAGACCATGGCCAAAAACAACTTGGGGAGGAAAGGGTTTATTTCCATGGAGGAATGCTGCTCTATTAGTCAGGGTTCTCTACAGTAACAAAGCTTATAGAAAGAATCTACATATAGAAAGGGGGTTAGAATGATTTACAGGCTTCAGTCCAGCTAGTCCAACAATGGCTGGCTGTGAATGGAAAGTCCAAGAATCCGGAAATTGCTCCATCCACAATGCTGGAAGTCTTAGCTGGTCTTCAGTATATACTGGAATCCTGAAGTAGGCTCTAGTGCCAGTAAAGGGATGGACTTGCTATCGAGGCAAAGAACAAGAACTCTCACATCCTCATAGAGGCTTCCAGCAGGAGGTGTGGCCCAGATTAAATGTGTATCTGCCCACCTGAGACCTAGATTAAAAACTTGTATCTTCCAGCTCAAGATCTAGATTAGAAGTAAATCTTCCTACTTCAAATTAAGCAAAAATTCCACTACTTGTGTGCCCTCCATCTTTGGATTTTAGTTAATTCCAGATGTGGTCAGGTTGTAAACCAAGGATAGCCATCACAATTGCTTACTGACTTGCTCTCTATAACTTGTTCAGTCTGCTTATACAACCTAGAACCATCTGCCCAGGGATGGTGCTGCCCACAGTGAGCTGGGCCCTCTTACATCAATCATTTTTCAAGAAAATGCCCCATAGGCTTGCTTACATGCCAATCTAATGGCAGCATTTTCTCATATGGAGTTCCCTCTGCCCAGATGACTTTAACTTGTGTCAAATTGACAAAAAATAAAAGCCAACACAATATATAACCTTTTAAAAGATAACCTACTGGGGGCTGGAGAGATGGCTCAGCGGTTAAGAGCACTGTCTGCTCTTCCAGAGGACCCGGGTTCAATTCCCAGCACCCACATGGCAGCTAACAACTGTCTGTGGTTCCAGTTGCAGGCAAACACCAAGGCAAATAAATAAATAAATAAATAAAGTTTTAAAAGATAACCTACTTAAATAGGCAAAGTACCTTTTATATTAACAGTTAAAGACTTACTAAGATACTGTTAGGTCACAAAGAAAGCCTTGGTAAACCCAAGAGCATCAATATTAAAGGCTGTAGATGTAGATAAGTGTTATAGTATTTGCCTAGATTGTACAAGAGCCTAGGCACTATAAAAAAGATGTGTGTGTTTGTATGTGTGTGCCATATTCTCTGACCACATAAAATAAAATTAGCAATAACAGAAAACTAGAAAAAAATAACTCCCAGTTTTGATACAGTAATCCTTAGATGAATAAAATATTACATGTAAATTTTGTGAAACAAAGCAAATTTGATTAATAGGAGAAATATATGGCTTTAAACACATTTGTCAAGAAAGAAAGGAGGGGCTTAAGAGGTTGTTCATTGGTTAAGAGCACTGGCTGCTCTTCCAGAGTTCAGTTTCCAGCATGCACATGATGGCTCACAAGCTCCTGTAACTCCAGTTCCAAGGAATTCAATGCTGTCTTCTGGCCTCTAGAGACACCAGATGCTCATGATGCACAGACATTCATGCAAGAAAAACACCCATAAACATGACAATAAATGAATACATTTTTTTTAAACTTTATTATTTATTTACTTATTTGCCTTGGTGTTTGCCTGGAACTGGAACTACAGACAGTTGTTAGCTGCCATGTGGGTGCTGGGAATCGAACCCGGGCCCTCTGGAAGAGCAGATGGTGCTCTTAACAGCTGAGCCATCTCTCCAGCCCCACATTTTTAATTTTATTTTAAAGAAAGGAGCCAGGCATGGCAGCTCCCACCTGTAGTCTCAGCTCTCATGAAGCTAAGGCAGGAGGACTGTTGTGACTTAAAGAACAACTTAAGCTGGACAGTGAATTACAAACCAGCCACCATTACACAGCAATACGTGAGGGAGGAAGATAGAGAAATAGATGATCTAAGCATTCAACTCCAAGTGAAGCTTGATGGCTTAGGCCTGCAATTCTAGCATGGGGAATGCAGGGGATTGAGGCTGCTACATGAGACCCTGTCTCAAAGAAAAGAACAAACAAAAGCTGGCTATGATAGTACATGACTTTAATCTTAGCATTTAGGAGATAGAAGCAGGCATATCTCTTTACATTTGAGGCCAGCTTGGTCTATATAGCAAATTCCTGGCTAAACAGGGTTACACAGTAAGACCCTGCCTTAAAAGTTCCACAGTGATCTCTAGTGTCACTCCAGAGGATGAAACAGGAGGATGGCTTGAGCCCAGGAGTTTTAGGCCTCCTTAGGAAACTTAGCAAGATCTCATTTTCAAATATAAAGTTGGTCATGCACATCTGTAATAATAGGCAGGAAGGCAGAATGTAAAGCTATCCTTGGCTATGTAGTGAGTTTCAGGCTAACCTAGAATACATAAAGAAACCCTGTCTTTAAATGAAAGAAAGACATTTTATGCTCTTTGCTGGGAAGGTTCTGGTGATTTATTGATTGATCTCAAATTACCACAAAGCTTACTGACTACATCAGGAATGATACTAGAATGTAGTTCTAGTCTTTGTGATGCTCAAGGGGCAAGGGAACTTGACTCCAACTCACAAGGTGAGCTATACAGAGAGACCTTGTCTCAAAACAAACATCTCCCATGGTTTTGGAGTCAGGATTCTGGGAGTGGCTTAGCAAGGTAGTTCTGATTCATAGTGCTCATAGGGTTACTGCCAGTCAGAGTGTCAGCCTAAACAGCAGTTATCTGGCAATGTGGATCCATTTCTAAGGGTCGCTCTTATAGCTGTTGGCAGGAGACCTCAGTTCCACTTTAGCTCCCTGTATAGGATAGGACTACTCTCGACAAACCAGCAAGCATTTCACATAATGTTCAATCTGCAGGAGAAAACAAAAACAAACTGCCTTTTTATGCCCCAGTCTTGAAAATGACATACTATTACTTCTGCCTTGCTTATTTTGTACATTTCAACTGAACCATCAAGTTCAGTCCATACTCGAGGCAAGGAAATTAAGCTCCAACTCTTTTTTGTTGATTTTGTTTTATTTTATGTGAATTGGTGTTCTGCCTGCATGTATAACTGTGTAAGGATGTCAGATCTTGGAATTACAGACAGTTGTTAGCTGCCATGTGGTTGCTGGGAATCGAACTCAGGTCCTCCGAAAGAACAGTCAGTGCTCTTAACCGATGAGCCATCGGTTAAGCCCAGCTCCAACTCTTTTGTTTGGCATTTTCTTGGAGGGTGTATGTGTGGCTAATTAGGTGCCCCAGGCTGGCCTTGAATGCAAGCTCCTACTGCCTCAAGTTCCTCAAGTGCTAGGATTACTGGTTGAACTCATCACATCCAACTAAGGTGCCAAATCCTAATGGGAGCAGCATCAGTGTGACATACCTTAAAACCATAGGTTTTGATGTTATTCCCTGAAGCTTTACATAAAATGCAATTCCCAAAATGTCCAATCTTTGTTTGCTTATTTCAATACAGGATCTCACCATGTAGCTAAAGTTAGCCTGGAACCTGTTAAAAGACTCAACTTCACATGCCTTCTTGTTTCCTGGTAGAAGATGAGACATCTGGTCCAATTACACAGTAGAACAAGACACAAGTCTCCATTCAGCTGGGATATGAGTCAAGGGACTTGCACATAGTAGGAAAGCACTCTGCCACTAAACTAAACCCCATACAATGGTTGAAGACCTTAAACTAAAGCGAACAGAATAAGTAATATAAGATTATCTTTGGGGCTGGGGGAGGAGTTCTTTAATAATACAGAACAGTTGGTTGTGACCCCAACACTGGCCAGGCTGGGAGGTTTATGAGTTTCAGGCTATCCCGAGCACAGTGAGGTATAGAACATGGGATGAGAAATGGTTAAATCAAAAATAAATGTGGTTTTTTTTAAACTTTATTTATTTATTTGCCTTGGTGTTTGCCTAGAACTGGAACTACAGACAGTTGTTAGCTGCCATGTGGGTGCTGGGAATCGAACTCGGGTCCTCTGGAAGAGCAGAAGGTACTCTTAACCACTGAGCCATCTCTCCAGCTCCAAATAAATGTGTTTAACTAAAGACACTTAGTTAAATTTAACTAAAGACACTTACTTAGAAATTTAATAACAGTAAAATCCTTGAAAATCACTGAGAAATGTGGGAACAAGCCTAACAGGAACTATAGATGAATAGCATCTGAAGGCTAACAAATCTATTTCTGTTGGGGTTGGTGGTAAAGTGGGGGACAGGCCTTTACAAAGTTGAACAAATTCATTCTATGAATGAAAATTTTAAGAGTCCCTGAAGGCAAACGATTGATTATTAGACAGTAAAGGCTGGGAAAGACCAAACTGTCAGGCAGTGAACTCAGGCACTACTTGCTTTGGATTTCACTATGTTTGCAAAAGTCAATCCATTGGATCAAGAGCTATTATCCTAATTTAGAGAGCAAAATTCATTGTCACCCTTGGAGGCTGAGATAGCTGTTTTGCTGAAGGTATATCAGGCTTAAAGAGACTGTCAGATAAAGATGCGAGCTAAAGTCAAGAGTTGAGATGGACAACACCAAGGGAAAGGATCCCATAACACGCCTAGATGTTGGTCAGCGATGATAAAGGGGCAGGGGTTAAGCTCTCAGAAACGTAGGGTCTGAATCAAGAACTTTGAAGGTGTTTAGGGACATAGGGGGATAAAACATTGGAGTCTTAAGAGATATGAGGCTAAAGGACTAGAAAGTAAATAAGACTGATTGCTGAGGATGGTAGTTCATTGGTACTGATCTGTCAGGATTTCCTATTGAAGGGTTGAAATAACGTCAAAGGCAGGGAAATGACGTCAGGGAGAAAAGGCTATATGAATCAAACCGTGGAAAGAGGGGCCAATCTCTTAGCTAGTAGAGCGTTCCGTACATTAGGATGTACTTAACTCATAAAGTTCCCTTCTATATCACGGAAGCGGCGAGGCAAATTGCTTCCTCCTCCTTCCTCTCCCTCTATTCGCTGGCCTGAACCAATGAGCACGCACGCCGGGGCACGCTGGGGCACGTTCTGTGACGTCTCTGCTTACGCACGCTTTATCAGGCGTCTTCCCGCGCGGCAGCCTCTCTGTTCTCCCGGTTCCTTAGAGCTCGCCGTGTCTCGAGTCTTTTGACTTTTAATTTTCCAGGTAAGCAGCGTTTGTCTTGCTCTGTGGTCGTCCTTCGCCTCGCTTCCATGCCCGCCAGGGGCGGGAGACAGAGTAGGAAGAGTAGCGGCCGTTGACACGTAGACTTGAGCTTCCCAGGAGGGCGAGTCCCAGGCTCGAAGGAAAAATCCTCCCGTTGTGAGGTTGGCGTGCTGCATCCCAATGGGAGAATGCCGGAAGGGACGGGCTGGGTCGGTGGTGGCGGTGACCACGCGACAGCCTATACCGGCTGTCTTCCCACGTGACCGCCGCCATCTTGTTCTGCGGGGAAAGGGGAAATGCACTGCTGTTGCAGGCCTGAGCTACCGTACAAAATGACGGGTGTGGCGGCATGGGATGTTGTGGGCATGCGCGGTAGCGATCGTCAAATGGCGGACGGGCAGTCTGGATTGCTAGTTCCCGCTTTTTCTGTTCCTGAGTCTCGTGCTATTTGAATTCTTTTCGCTTAACCCACTTTCTGTGGTTTCTGTAATTCTAGGTGTTTGAGCGCTTATCCACATTCACTATTTTGCCCAATATTCCACATACTCGCCCTCTAGGATTTGCATCCTGCCATGTCTTCTGAAGAAGGGAAACTTTTTGTGGGAGGGCTCAACTTCAACACCGATGAACAGGCACTTGAAGACCACTTCAGCAGCTTTGGGCCTATCTCTGAGGGTGAGTCATGGACCAGCCCACAAGTTGGGGGTTGGTGGATAAGAGCTAGTTTAGTCCGGGACTTATAACCTGAAATTTTCCTTAACTTCCTATGTTTCTAAGATACAGCTAGGCTGAGAAAAAAACCATTGGCTGGGGTGGTGGTGGTTTCCATTCTCCTTTCCACTAACATTTACATTTTTATCCCTCCCAGTGGTTGTTGTCAAGGACCGGGAGACTCAAAGATCCCGGGGTTTTGGCTTCATCACCTTCACCAACCCAGAGCATGCCTCAGATGCCATGAGAGCCATGAATGGAGAGGTGAGGCCTCCTCTCTGCAGAGGAGCCTTCTCCCTGTCTGCCACTTTCTTGGTTCTTTCTGTTTTCCCTCTATGTCTGCCAGGGGCAGCGTGGCCACGAAGCCCTACAGTGTCCACTCACAGGAGCATGACTGCCTTCTGTTCTAGGGGGTGGAGGGCAGCGGCAGACAGAGCCGGGCTGCCTGGGAGGCGACGACTGGTCCTGCATGAGGCGGAGAAGCCACCTGTGGATGGTTGACCTGCTCTGGGCTTAGGTAGTAGAGTCTGCAGACCTGTGGGCCTGGCCCGGAGAGGACCTCGTGAGTCTTCTGGGATGGACTCTGAAGCCTCAGACCAAGAGAGGTGTCTAGCCCTAATAGTCGGGCAGCTTAGAGGAGTGGGGAGGAGACCTCAGCCTGAGTTCAGTCAAGATGTAAGTAGTAGCAGGGGAGCACGGTGGATTCAGATCATTTGTGGGATTCGGTAGCTCCTGGTCAGCCATTCTGGTCAGAGGAGCTTGTTCTGGAATATGGCACCCAGAATTTTGGTGTCCAGCAGGAGTTTCTGGGCTCTTGTCCACCTGCCTGTGCCCATTCTTCTTTGTCACTGCTCTGACTGACAACTCTTTCTTCTGTCTCCTTCCCACACCTAGTCCCTAGATGGGCGCCAGATCCGTGTGGACCATGCAGGCAAATCTGCCCGGGGAACCAGAGGAGGGGGTACCTTTGGGGCTCATGGGCGTGGTCGCAGCTACTCTAGAGGTAAGTGCAGTGGTGATTTGATTAGGAGGTGTGGTAGAAAGCTTTTTGTTAGAAGCCTATGTCTGAACAACTGCTATGTTTAAATTTTTTTCTCTATAGGTGGTGGAGACCAGGGCTATGGAAGTGGAAGATATGAAAGTCGACCTGGAGGATATGGATATGGATATGGACGGTCTAGAGATTACAGTGGCAGGTGGGTAATAATGAGTACCTCTGTTGTTAATGTTCTTAATTCAGTAGCCTAATATTCATAACCTAGCTTATGCTGAAAATGTTAATTTTTTACATGGTGCTCATATACATCATGTTCTGCTTATACATTTAAAAAGCTTTGTATTACATGGCTTGGATATATCACAGATAAATTGCCTAGCATGTGCCAGGCTGTGGGTTCAATCTCCATCATTCACAAAGTTTATATTGTGAATCCGCTATTGCGAAATTGACATTGTCAGTGTATAGTTCTTAATGTTACATCAAAAATTAATGCATTCTGGTAAAACAATTCCGCTTTTTCCCAGAAGCCAGGGTGGTTATGACCGCTACTCAGGAGGAAATTACAGAGACAATTATGACAACTGAGATAGGACATGCACACATAATGTGGGTGAGACTTATTGACACTGAGTGTGTTCATCAGACCCTCCTGTCGGGCCCTTTTGCTTTTCTCTTGGCCACACTACCCTTTATCTCTGCTGCTTTGCTATCTTAGCCAGTATATAAACACCATATGGCTATTCTTTCTGTTGGGGCATGCCAGAGTTAGTTTCTGGGTGGGGGTTGGGGGATGTCCTAAAAGTAATCTGCTATACAGGCTATGGTAGAAATAAAGAGGTGTGGTATGCAGCATCTTCAACTCTGGGAGGGAGGTGGGCATATTATCAGCCTGTTCTTCCTGACATCAATGTTCTACTTCTTATTCTCAGATACACAAGGAATAGCACTTCTGATCCAGGATCATCCTTCCAAATTGCTGTATTTATAAAGATTCTTGGAGCTGCGCTGAAACATGTTTTAGTACATCAAGTTCTATTTTTGAATTGAGCTCCCAAGGTAGTTTGTTAAAGACCTTTTAGAAAGCTTCATGTGTTCTTTAAATATTTTTTTTTCTTTTAAAAACAAATTCTAAGGCATTGGTTATGGCACCAATATTTTTCTTTTTAGCAGTTTTTGTTAGGCTCAGGACTATTGTTTCTGGCCATAAAAGTATCCAGGCTAATGTTTTTTAAACTAATGTATATTTAGGAACATTTATAAAACTTGTGTACAATGTTTATCATAGCCAGAAAGTGATTTCTGAATGTACCTATAAGCAATCTGAATCAAGATCATAATTACCTAGATTTTTTTTAATTCAAGATCACTGTCCTGATTATATAGAAAAGCTTTAAAATGTTTGTGGATGTCATTTTTAATACTGGAAGAAAAGGTATTCTGTTGTGTCTGATGTGTTTAGGATGTCCTTTATGGAACTAATTAAAAGATGAAACCTGAACACAAATCAATACTGATAATGCTTTTTTATTATTCAACCCAGTTTACTATTTAGAATTAGAAGCAGGTCAGGAAGATAGAAGCTCGGGAATAAAGTGGGATGGGAGGAACTGCTTGACGGGTTAGGCCTGGAAGTTGAAATTAGTAAGGTTTAGATTGCTTTGTGTGTGTGTGCTGAGACTACCTTTGATGGACACACATAAAAGTCAGTTCCCTATGTTTATTTAGAATTGGGTTTTCTAAAGTAGTTTCTTGGCCCTTTTTCCTAAAGCTTGCTTTTCTGAGCACAAGGTGGATACTCTACTTACAGGATTGTTCTGAAAGCATAAGCACATCAATCTCATACTATGGAATGCATAAATAATGCATTTTCCTTTCCTTAAATGATGGAATTTGTGGGGGGGTAGAGTATACTGAACAACTTTATGCACAAGGGAAACCTAGTTGGAAAACAGGGATTAGAGAAAGTTCAGAGTGGATTCAGAGTCCTAGGTTCACATGTGGGCTCTACTTGTCCCCGCTCTTTGACATTTGACTTCCGCTTCCCATAGCAGAGTGTTCCACATCTGGGGAGAAAAGTCAAATGACTTTATAAGTATATAAAGCTACTGAGTATAGTCAAAGAGGTTTTGAGTGAGAAGCCAACTATGGCCCTTTAAATAATTTAGCGGGGGGCAGGGGTCTATCTTTAGCTTCTTAGTTCTGTCTCCAACCTCTAGGGAAGGTTCTAGGGGCTGTCTTTGGGTCCCATGGGTGTTAATCCTCTATTAGTTTCAGTTAGAGTGAAAAAAATCAGTTCTATCCCTGGTTTTCACCTGGTTAATACTGAGCCAAATATACCACCAGGTTGCAGACTCCGGAGCATTACTCTAAACAATTTGTTTCATCCTTGGGGCATGGAGGCGTTTCTTCATGTCTCCAACTAACAGGGACAGGCCCCAAGGATCGTCCTTTCTCCCACCCAAATGGTCATGAATTTGCTTTGGCAGGTGGATGAAGACTCAGGAACTTCCCAGAATTCTACCTCACCCACTGAGCCAGGCCCAGGTTATGGGGCATTGTGGCTAACCCCACCAGGTGGGTACATGGTCTGAGGAAGCATTCTATGCTGGTCCTTTGGGAAAGTAAGGTGGTGGAAGCTGGCAGGACCACTTACTCCCTCAAAGGTGGGGGGATGGGGAGGAAATATACTCAATGTCACCTGATGTATTTCATAATCAACCATAAAATGACTGCATTTCCGGGGGGGGGGGGGTTTGTCTAGATCAACAAAGACCATAAAATAGCTTCGGGTTTCTGTAATAACAGTTGCTCCCCTTTCCAGATACCTGGAGCTGCATTGTAATAGTTTAGCTGTGGAGAGTCTATGTCTGAGTCAAAGTACCTTGGTGCTGGAATTACAGGAAAGTGATACCATTTTGGGAACTGAGACCAGGGCTTGATTCGTGCTAGGCTAGCAGCATTCTACCAGCTGAGCTGTATCTCCAGCCTCCAAAAATAGTATTTTTAGGCCCTACTTACTCAGTTTCAGCATTTAAAATAAAAACTCTTTACCTCTCAGTAGGTTTTTTTTTTAATTTTTTATTTATATGCATTGGTGTTTAGCCTGAATGTCTATATGTATGAGGGTGTCAGATACCCTGGGATTGGAGTTACACACAGTTGGGAGCTGCCATGTGGATGCTGGGAATTAAACCCGGGTCCTTTGGAAGAACAGTCAGTGCTCTTAACTGCTGAGCCATCTCTCCAGCCTCAGTAGGTAGGTTTTAAATGGAAAAATGTCTATAAAGTGAGTGGAACAAAGCCCTGAATGATGCTACCACTCCCTTTGGCCATATTTTGCATTGAAGTCAGTAGAAAGCACACTTATCCTATAAGTTCTCTGACTAGTTAAGACGTGTGGAGACATTTTGTGAACAATCTGCCCATATTCGGGTTTTACCTGCTAATTAGTTGCCTAGTCCCTTCTCAGCTGTAATCTCCCTTTCCTCAGCTTGGACTATCCCTTATTTTCAATGCATGACTCACAGAGATCTAAAATTTACTATTTCTAGGTGGTAAGACCTACCTAACAAAAGCTTTATAATCATTACCAATTTACCATGATTCCAGTAAGGCTCTTGGGTTTTTTAGCAACTACCCTAGATCCTTTAGATTAGAAGGTGAAACTTACCTTCTAAAGAAATTTACCTTGTTAAATTGTGGCATTCTAAATAAACCTTTCTTAATGTGTTGGTGTTTTTTTTTTTATTTGGGGGAATGGTTTTGCTGAGGATTGAATGCAAGGCAAGGCCTTTGTATGTGAAGCTCATCATTTGTACTTGTACTATAAATGGAAAATCATTGTGAATTTGTGTTATTTTAACAGTAAAAAGTTAGCATGCCTATGAGAAACCAGTTGGCAAAGGAAGAACACTAATGTGCATTGAAATCAAAGGTTTGTGGGCTATAGATTAGACTTTAATATCCTTTTGGAATTTGCCTCAATTTTTTTTTTTTTGATGAGTTGAACACACTGAGGAGGTAGTAGAGCATGAACACCTTACAAGATAAGCAGACTTAGAGCAATTTAAATTGGGTGTGGTGAACACCTTTAATCTCAACATTCCTGAGATGGGGTCAGACAGTTTTGGATTTGATTGACAGGTAATTAAAATATTAAAGTATTACATTAACACTGCCTTAAACCTGTTTTGGTAACATAGAATTGGCAAATGGGTTGTCTGTCAGTTGGTACAGCCAGGGCTTCATAGCAGCTAGGTAGGTAAGCATTCCACTGATTTATACCCAAACTTGGTTTTTTATTTTTTGAGATGGAATTTTATGTAACCTAGCCTTGTTTTGCTTCTACTTCCCAAGTGCTGGGATTGCAGGCAACATTCCCTTTTCAGAAGCTTAATCTGTATTGTTCCCATAGACATTTAATTTACGTCAAGGTGTACATTTAAGACATAGAGCATGCTTTGATAAACTGTGGTAGACATAGTTACTATCAAGATAATTGCCATATTTACTGCCTTGGGTATCTAAATATATGCTTTATGCCACATATTTTAAGTGCATACTGCAGTGTTATGCTGATAACCATCTTTAAGTTTTAAATTTCCTTTTGTTTCTTTCACCCATTGGTGGCTTAAAAGTACTGTCTTGGGGTTTCTGTTGCTGTGATACAACATCATGGTCACAGATAACTTGGAAAAAAAGGTTTATTGGTTACACAGGCCGATAAAGGAAGCCTGGGCAAGATCTAGAGGCAGGAACTGTTGGCAATAGAGTTCTTCCTAAAATGTTTTTTATGGCTTGCTCTGCCTGCTCTCTTAGAGGATTCAAGACCACCAGCTTGGGCCTTCCACATCAAGAAAACATGCAAGCTTGAAGATCTAACCATAATTTACAGGCCCAGGCCTGCATTACCACTTGTGAAGTATGTCTTAAATCCAGTCTTAGTACCACTATTGGATCTGTGGGCATTTTTCATTAGCATTCCAGTCTTGTAGTTTACAAGGTTCCCAGCTGGGTAAGACTTAATGACCCACCAGCCTGCATAGGACTTTATAGTACTATAAGACCTAGCCAGCAGGGAGGAAGTTTCTGGTCAGTACCAACTAGATTCTTATCCTGGTATCTTCAGCATTAGGGTCTTATTGAGAACAATGGCAATGACTTATTCTTTGTGTGGTTTAAATTTGTTCATTTGAAGATTTTTGGGCTGTGTATGTGTCCTATGGTATAGTGGGAGTGGGTGAGCCTTTGGAATTAAACCCAGGTTATCAAGCTTGGCAGCAAGTTCCTTTGCCTGCCAGGACCATCTCTGGTCTTTGTGTGGGGGGGGGGGGATACCCATGGCAACATACACATGTGGAGGTCAAAGGATCAAACTCAGGTTGTAGAAAACCCAGGAAGTTTACAAGCCCTTTAAACCTCAATATGCCTTGTGATTTTTTTTTTTCCCCCTGTGGTAGGGAACAGTCTTATTCATCCTAGACAAATGGCTGACCTGCACTCTATGGCTCTAGAAGTTTTCATATGTTAGAGCAGCACACTCAGCCTCACTTTGTAGCTGAAATTCATATATATATATATATATATATATGGAAATTTCCATAAGGTACTCAGCACTAAATGCCTCTGAAGCAGGAAAATTCCATATTCCAAAACAGTCTGGGCCAACAAGAGATGGTGGGGGTGTGTGCCGCAGAGTTGATGGATCTCTGAGTTTGAGGCGGCCACAGCTATGAAGAATCCCTGTCTAAAACATAAGGGCTTAGGCTGTGAGGACAACTGGGTGGGGCCTATCATAATAAAGATGTTTGAAAACTCAGCATGTGAAGCATAACTATTTGAGAGGACACAGGAAACTTTCAGCCAAAGTTACATAGTGGGACTATTGGTTTTTTGAGACAGGGATTCTCAGTATTGGAACTTATCCTGAAACTTGCTCTGTAGACCAGGTCACAGACCTCTACGTGCCTCTGCCTCCCAAGTGCTGGGATTAAAGGCATGTACTACCACAGCCTGGCAGGAATATCTGTAAACAACCTATAATGTGTAGAAGGGAAGAAAAGTCAAAGGACATACCCACTTCTGTTATAATGGCTGTGAAAGCAAACCCAGGACACCAGACTTAAAAAATTGAGGCTTGATTTTGACTCCTGAGCCTAGAATGTCAGCTTTAGCTGACATGTTCACTGCCTAACTTAGCAACACCAACCAGTCAGTTTTTAATTTACCTTGACAACTAGAACAACGGCTTGGTGAGAGCGGGACCATTTTGGCTGAGTTGTTTTTCTCATACCTGGCACCCAAGAAGGGTGAGGAAATAATTTTCCAGAAAACTGGCTTAGGTGGTCTCTGAGGCTTTCCTAACAGAAGGAACCTTGTATTTCTGAATCAGACCCTTTTGACTTGTCACTATGAAGACTCAGGGTTTTGAAAACTTTGGTTTCAGAGACCTGTAGTTTCCCCATTAGGAAATGGTGAATACCTGCTCCCACAAGGTTTCTCTATGCTGCTCTGGCTATTCTGAAATTTGCTCTGTAGACCAGGTTAGTTAGCCTCAAACTCAAGAGTCACCTTCGTCTGCCTCCTGAGTTCTGAGATTGAAGGTGTGTACCACTGCTGCCAGCAGAAAATGGTGAAATTTAACTTGCGATTTTATGCCCCAGTCCTCACTTGTCCTATTTGGGAGAAAAATGAAGGAAAAGGGTGGATGAAAATTTTACAGCTGGGCTTTAATGGTACAGCATTTGGGAGGCAGAGCAAATTCCAGAGCAGCAAGGGCTACATAGAAATCCTGTCTCGGGGCTGGAGAGATGGCTCAGCGGTTAAGAGCACGTCTGCTCTTCCAGAGGACCCGGGTTCGATTCCCAGCACCCACATGGCAGCTAACAACTGTCTGTAGTTCCAGTTCCAGGCAAACACCAAGATAAATAAAATAAAG
>PVIH01024331.1:0-22988 GCA_004025045.1 Sigmodon hispidus | reverse complement strand
CTCAATTTTCTGAGAAACCTCCATATTGTATTCCAAAGTGGCTGAACAAGCTTACACTCCCACCAACAATGGAGGAGTGTTCCCCTTGCTCTGCATCCTCTCCAACATAGGCTGTCATCTGTGCCTTTTATCTTAGCCAATCTAACAGGTGTTAGGTGGTATCTCAAAGTTGTTTTGATTTGCATTTCTCTGATGGCTATTACATATGTAAAAGAAACACTGCTAAAGCTCGAATCCCACATCAATTCTCACACCCTAAGAGTGGGAGACTTCAATACCTCACTTTCAACCCTGGATAGATCAACCAGACAGAGCCTCAACAGAGAAATAAGGAGTCTAAATGAGGTTATGATGCAAATGGATGTCATAGATATCTACACAACCTTCCACCCAAAGGCAAAGGAATATACATATTTCTCAGCTCCTCATGGAACTTTCTCCAAAATTGACCACATAATTGGTCATAAAGCAAATATCAGCAGATACAAAAAAGTGGAAATAATCCCTTTTAACATTTCGGACCATCAGGGCCTAAAGTTAGAGTTCAACAACATCAAAACCCAAAGAAAGCCTACCAACTCATGAAAACTAAACATCAATCAACTGAACCATCTCTGGGTCAAGGAAGAAATTAAGAAAGAAATCAAAGTCTTCCTAGAATTCAATGAAAATGAATCTACAACGTATCCAAACTTGTGGGACACAATGAAAGCAGTCTTAAGAGGAAAATTCATAGCGCTAGATGCCTATATGAAAAACCTTGAGAAATCCCACACTGGAGACCTAACAGCGCAGCTGAAAGCCTTAGAACAATTAGAAGCGAACTCACCTAGAAGGAGTAGATGGCAGGAAATAATCAAACTTAGAGCTGAAATCAATACAATTGAAACAAAAAGAACAATACAAAGAATCAACGAATCTAAGAGTTGGTTCTTTGAGAAAGTTAACAAGGTTGATAAGCCCTTATCCAAACTAATCAAAAAACAGAGAGAGAGTGTTCAAATCAACAAAATCAGAAATGAAAAGGGGGACATAACAACAGACCCCAAGGAAATAACGGAGAATTATCAGGTCATATTTTGAAAATCTGTATTCCACAAAAATGGAAAACCTAGAAGAAATGGACAGCTTTCTGGACAGGCACCATCTTCCAAAATTAAATGAAGATCAGATTAATTACCTAAACAGGCCTTTAACCCTTAAGGAAATTGAAGCTGTCATTAAAAACCTCCCCAAAAATAAAAGCCCTGGTCCAGATGGTTTCAGTGCCAAATTCTACCAGACATTCAAAGAAGAATTACTACCGTTACTCCTCAAACTATTTCACACAGTAGAAACTGAAGGAATATTGCCAAATTCCTTTTATGAGGCCACAATCACCCTAATACCCAAGACACAACAAAGAAGGTGAATTACAGACCAATTTCCCTCATGAATATTGATGCGAAAATTTTCAACAAAATTTTGGCAAACCGGGTACAACAATGCATAAAAGATATCCACCATGACCAAGTAGGCTTCATCCCAGAAATGCAGGGCTGGTTCAACATACGAAAAACTGTAAATGTTACCCATCATATTAACAAACTAAAGGAACAAAACCATATGATCATATCTTTAGATGCGGAAAAAGCCTTTGACAAAATCCAACACTCCTTTATGATTAAAGCCCTGGAGAGATCAGGAATAAAGGGAGAATACCTAAATATAATTAAGGCGATTTACAAGAAGCCGACAGCCAGTATCAAACTTAATGGAGAAAAACTCAAAGAAAAAACACTAAAGTCAGGAACTAGACAAGGATGTCCTCTCTCCCCTTATCTATTCAATATAGTTCTTGAAGTTTTAGCTAAAGCAATAAGGGAACGAAAAGAGATTAAGGGCATACAAATTGGAAAAGAAGAAGTGAAGCTATCTCTATTTGCAGATGATATGATTGTATACATAAGTGACCCACAAAAGTCTTCCAAAGAACTGCTACAGCTGATAAACACCTTCAGCAATGTAGCAGGATACAAGATAAACTCAAAGAAATCAGTAGCCCTTCTATATGTTAAAGATAGAAGAGCTGAAAAAGAAATAAGGGAAACATTACCCTTCATATTAGCTGCAAATAGTATTAAATTCCTTGGAGTAACTATAACCAAAGAAGTAACAGACCTATTTGACAAAAATTTTAAATCATTGAAGAAAGACATTGAAGAGGATATCAGAAACTGGAAAGCTCTCCCATGTTCCTGGATTGGTAGGATCAACATAGTAAAAATGGGAATTCTACCAAAGGCAATCTACAGATTCAATGCACTGCCTATCAAAATCCCAACACAATATTTTTTGGACCTTGCAAGAACAATACTCAATTTCATTTGGAATAACAGGAAAACCAGGATTGAAAAAACAATATTACTCAACAAAAGAACCTCAGGAGGTATCACCATCCCTAACTTCAAGCTATACTATAGAGCTACAGTAATAAAAACAGCCTGGTACTGGCATAAAGACAGACTTGTGGACCAATGGAATAGAATTGAGGATCCAGACATTAACCCAAAAACCTATGAACACCTGATTTTTGACAAAGAGGCCCAAAACATCCAATGGAAAAAAGATAGTATATTTAACAAATGGTGTTGGCATAACTAGAAGGAAGTGTGTAGAAAAATGCAAATAGATCCGAGCGTGTCACCCTGCACAAAACTCAAATCCAAGTGGATCAAAGACCTCAACTTAACCCCAACCACTTTGAACTTGATAGAAAAGAAAGTGGGAAATACACTTCTATGAATTGGCATAGGCCACCACTTCCTAAATATAACACCAGTGGCACAGACACTAAGACCAACAATCAATAAGTGGGATCTCCTGAAGCTGGGAAGCTTCTGCAAAGACAAGGACACTGTCAATAGGACAAAACGCCAGCCTACAGAATGGGAAAAGATTTTCACCAACCCTACAAGTGACAGAGAACTGATCTCTAAGGTATATAAAGAGCTCAAGAATCTAGAGCCCAAAAGCTTGAATAACCCAATCAAAAAATGGGGTTCAGATCTAAAAAGGGAATTCTCAGCAGAGGAACTACGAATGGCTGAAAGGCATCTTATTTTTTCTAAACCCATGATAATGTCCTCTTTTGTAAGACATAGACAATGGACTGATGGAAAATGAGTGCAGATAAAATAAGACTAACCTAAGCTCTAATCAAAACCTTACATTTTCCAATTTAGCACACTATAATTTTTTAAGTATGTGCATATGATTCCCCGAAGTTCCTTAGAATCCATTGAAATTTCTACCTTTTATATATAATTTTACTAATTTGAGCCTTCTTTCTTTTTGTTTAATTTGGCTAAAAGTTTGTTGGGTTTTTTCTTGATTTTCTTAAATTAATTGTCATTTCATGATGTATTGTTAGGTATGAAGTTACTTGGTATATTTTCTGAACGTTACATTTTTGTTGATGTCCAGCTTTTCAGGGTTGTCAGAAGAAAAGCATGCTCTCATAAATATACCATATTCATTAAGAATTGCTTATGTCCTAACATGTGGGTAATTTGGGCTTACAAATAAGACTGTGTATTTTACAATGTTTGAATGAAATGCTCTGTAAGTATCTGTTAGGTCCTGCTGTTACATGATGCTATTTAACAAAGATTTTGGGTTTTTGCTTTTTATTTGTCCATATTGTATGATTTGAATGGGAGTGGAATATTGAATTAATCTACTATAACTACATTGTGGTTTTAGATCTACAGGTATGTATTTTATGATATTGGGTGCTTCTGTTTTTCTGAATATATGATTATAATTATAATATCTTTATGGTTGAGTATTCAATTGAATATGAAGTGACTCACTTCTGTCTATTTTGGGCTTGAATCCTGTTTTGATGGATATTAGAATTCCACTGCTATTTGTTTCTTGACTCCATTTATGTAGACCACAGTTTTGCATCTTTATGAGAGTGTCTCTACTTAATGATAAGGTCAGACTCTTGGAGTCAGCAAAAAGTGATATAATATTTCCTAAGTCAAACTACTATTAAATGTCCAACTTTGAGAAATTCTGATAATTAAAATTTTTATTAAAAATGTATAGCAATTATTATTATTTTGTTTTGATTTAATTTCACAGTGTTTTCTGAGATATGTCTTCTATGCCAGATTCATGGCTATTAATTAGATACACTCTATCAGTGAGCCTTTCTTTCTACTAGAATTTTATTCAATTAATTGAATTTTGAAATGCTAATCATTTGTTGGATTTCCTTCCACAATTCTAGCACTAATTTGGTACCTTTGATTTCTTCACTTTTCTTACCTCTTATAATACAGACATGTCTGTTTTGATTCTTTGAACATACATATAACCATTCTACTGAGTTCTTCATCTAGAACTTATTTTGAGTCATTTTCCTCATATCCCATTATTAGGGCTTAAGTGATTTGTGGAGAAAGCATTCTGTACTCATTTCTAATGGTGATTGGTTGTGTTTTGCTTCTGTGCTGGGTCTTGCAGCTCTCAAATTTGTTAATTGGTTGAGTTATTAATTTATTCTTTAAAAATTCTAAGAAATAGCTTTTAGCAGTGGCATTTCTACTGTTCCATAGAGTACTGAGTCCTAGGAGAGTTAAAGTCCTTTATCAGACTGCTATTTAGGGCAGGGGACTCTATCTGTAGTCTTCATAGAAGGGATGCTATTGTCTTGTGCTAATAGGGCCTCCTACTAGATACTTTCAAATTTCTCTGTAAAATGTCAAACTTGCAGATCTCTGGGCCTTATTGAGAGGAAGACCTTATCTCTACACTGGTACTCTTGCACTTTCTGAGAAATACAGAACTACTTGTGCATGTATGGGCCCAGCTGTGTGCTAAACACAGCATTTCCTCTGGGTCTGCCTTTTTCTGTAAAGGTACAGCAAGGAATGGAACTCCCAAAGTTCCCAACATGGCCCAAAAAGATACCTCATTGTAGTCAAATTTTATTTATCAAGGTTCAGGGGAAGGGTTACTCCTGGGTCTACAGGAAACATAGGAGTTGTAAAGGGATGTGAAGATTTCTGGATTTAACTTGAGTCAGATAAATTACCACCCTAAGATTATATCTTCCTCTGAAGTACCTGCAAAGTATGTAATTTCCCAAACACCAAAGGACTCTACTAGGAATTTGGGATGGTCTGTCTGAATACAAAATATCTTAACATTTAAGCAACAACAAAATAATAGAAAATGCTTCAAGTGAGTTTTCATGAAGCAAAAGGTTTTCAGTTCTTTGAATAAATTTAGATCATTTGCCCTTTCACTTGGCATTTTTCAAGCCTCTTCATACAAGTAGACAACAATTTTTTGAGTGGTCCCTTATACAAATATTTGAGTGCCAGCATGAGGCAGTAACACACATATATAAATAATTATAATTGACAACATAAAATAAAGATAAATGCTATTTGAGAACCAGATTTTTGTTCATCATTAGCTACTTTACTAATCATCTCACTAGAAAGGAATATAATCAGTAGCTATTATCAAGATCACAAAAGCATGATCATTTTTATATTGCCTTGACTTTTACTTTGTCTCCTCAAATAAGATTTAACCATTAAAATGCCATAAATTTTAACTACAATTCTTCATAGATTATACTGAAGCAGCAGGGTTTTTTTTCCTTAACAAGAAGAATAGACTATTTGGTAGTTGTATATCAGAAGTATCACTTCCCTACAACTGGGAAATATTCAGAGAATGAGCTAAATTGGAGCTCTCATCCCTAAATGGAAAATTTTTATCAAGTGCTTCCCATCACAGTTCAGTAGTCACTAGAGAAGAGAAGTCAGAAATGTTAGAAGAATAAGAGGTGATTGATGACTTAGAGGAAACAGAGGTTTTGAGACATAACAGGGCGGATGCACATATAAGCTCACAGAGACTGTGATAACATGCACTAGACTTGCATGAGTTCAAGCAACACAAAATCCGCCCTTTGAGAAAGGGAACTTGTCACAGAGCCCCACTCCTAATCAAGAAGCTATTTATAATTGATTTCTACTAAAAGAGGTATAGAAAAGCACTTTCTTTTTCAATATCTTCTTTAAAACAGATCCACAATTAGAGACATTTGCAAAATATTAGATTTGCTTGCATAATATTTTCCCCTCAAAAAGGTCTGTATTCTAAAGTTTTATGCTATTTTTTGCTTTGATTTTTATTCTTCAAAATTCAAAATTGTGTGCCATTTAAATTTAAATTAATTTAATAAGTTAATTATTTAAATTAAAAATTTGAAGTATATTAGATATATAAAATCTTGGGAGTTTTTTTTAATCTGACAATTAAATATTTTGATTTTTAAACCCTAATAATAAGAATAGAGTGTAGACTATTAACTTTTCTTTACATTAGACAAATACTAATTATTGTGCAATTTGACATTTATTTTTGCCTAGCAGGAGGATTTGAATATACAAATACTGAGACAACCACATTTTCATTTTCTATTTTTTATTTGACTTGTATATTCTACTTGTTATTAAAGTGTTGCTACTGTATGCCCCTTTTCTCTCTGCTACTAAAGAAAAATAGCACAAATTTAATAAATTAATATGTCAAGTATTTGTTATTGTGGAATTCAGAAATACAGAATTGAATTCTTCCCAGCAAAAATCAAAATATTAGTATAACTGCATTTTTCCGTAGAGACTCTAGTCTAGAAACCAGTTTTTGCCCTTTCTAAGTCCCACTAGTTACTAAGATTACTTTATTTATAAACACTGTAAGAAACAATACCAACAATAGTCAAATACCTTGATATATTCAAACACTCTAGTTTGTTGGCTCGCTCTGTCTGTATCTGTCTCTTACTTTCTGTCTCTCTGTATGTGTGTGTGTGTGTGTGTGTGTGTGTGTGTGTGTGTGTGTTTGTGTTCCTTTTCATGTGGAGATCAGAAATCAACATTAGATATCTTCCTCAACTGTTTTCCACTATATGTCTTGAATCAAAATAGGGTGTCTGAACCTGGGCCTTCTAATTGGTAAGGCTACCTGGCTAGTAAGCCCCAGGGATCCTCCTGTTTTACATTCTACAGGCTGAAATTGTAGGCACAGGGTCTGTAGCAACTATTCTTTGTAAGGTGGATTCTGGAGATCTCATGCTTGTGCAGCAAATATATTACTGGCTTAGTTATTTCTTCTGTCAAATAGTTTTGAATAAAGACTATTGTCAGCTTGGTTCTGGTACGACATTTTGACAATCTATTGAGAAGTGGACATTCTAATTTCTGTGTGTTATAGAAAGTTATGATCTCAAAATGAAGACCAATGAAGGATATGACTACAGAAACTTCTTGTTAAATCCTGTCAAATGATTAATAAGCATCTTTCATACTCCTTTAAAGCCAAATAAGAAGGTTCTTAAGAGTCACAAGCATGAGTATAATGCCATGAAAACCCAAATTTGCCACAGACTGTCACTGCTGGCATATTCAACTTTCCATTGTTAAATGAGCTGACTGTAGGCACACTGTCACTGGGTCACCATATGCTGCTTGCAAAGGTAAGGGAAACAGGTAACTTCTTGCCATATTCAATAGTAATGTATTGGGTCATTTATATTTGAAGTATAATGCTAAACAAATAAAAGGGCTTATTCAGCCACTCTGGAAATCAGTATCGCAGTTTCTCAGAAAACTGGGAATCAATCTCCCCAAGGATCCAGAAATACCACTTCTGGGTGTACACTCTAAAGATGCACATTCGCACTCCAAAGGCATTAGCTCAACTATGTTCATAGCAGCATTATTTCTAATAGCAAGAACATGGAAACAACCTAGATACCCCTGAACTGAAGAATGGATTAACAATCTGTGGTACAACTACCCAATGGAGTATTACTCAGCAGTAAGAAAAAATGATATCCTAAAATTTGCAGGTAACTGAATGGATTTGGAGAATATCTTCCTGATTGAGGTATCTCAAACCCAGAAACATAAGCAGGGGATGTACTCACTCATTAGTGGACTCTAAACAAAAAAGCACAAAGCAAAGCATGTGCAAGCTGCAAAACCACAACCCCTAAACAGCTTTGGATCTGAAACAACTTAGAGTGACACCTTGGATCCCACTCCCTCTAGAGGAACACCTGACTCAGTCTTGATGTTGAAGTGAAGAAACTGGATCTGCCAGGAGTGGATGCTGAACTGAACAATATTGGGTCCTTGGGACTTCCTGCCCATGCTGGGGAGAGATGGCGAGATGTGGAGAAGAGAGAGTGACTGAGTGGGGTGGCAGGGTGAAGGGACCTTGAATAAGGATAAACACGGATAGAAAATGTGACTTTATTCATAATAAAAAAAGAAAGAGGAAAAAAAAAGAAACTAGAAACAACCTAGATGCCCATCAACTGAGGAATGGATTAACAAGCTGTGGTACATCTACACAATGGAGTACTACTCAGCAGTAAGAAAAAATATTCTATAATTTGCAGGTAAATGGATGGATATGGAGAATATCCTCATGAGCAAGGTTTCACAATCCCAGAAAGATAAGCAGGAGATGTATTCACTCATTAGTGGACTTTAAACAAAAAGCAAAGCATGTCCAAGCTGCAAACGACAAACACTGCACAGCTTGGGATCTGAAGCACCTTGAACTGGCACTTTGGAGCCCATTCTCTCCAGAGGAACACTTGAGTCAATCTTGATGTGGGGATGAAGAAAGTGGGTTTGCCTGGAGTGGATGCTGAACTAAGCCACCTTGGGACCTTTGGACCTCTTGTCCTGGCAGGGGAGGAGATAAGGAGATGGAGAGAAGAGTGACTCTAGGTGCGGGAGGGGAAGGGCATTTGAACAAGGGGATACATGTATAAAAACTGAGACTTCATTAATATTAAAAAAAACGAGAAAAAGTAAAAATTAACCACAAATTTTTTTTAAAAAAGGTGTAATTGTGGAAAACACTAAAAGAAATTTCTGCAGTGATCTCTTGATTGCAGTGAAGCAATGATGCTGAGATGAAGAAACTTGAAATGCACTGACAGCCTAGAGATGCCATCTGTTCCCAACTGAGGCAACAATGAGAATTGTGGGCTTTCAGTTTGCAACTGTCTTTCATATAATTATCTAAATTATTAGGTTTTTAACTTATATACACCAAATATTTAAATATTAATTACTAATAAATTATTAAAAATGTTAATTTTCTAATGGCAATGTATTTTAATTAGGTAAATTTGTAAATTTAATAGTTATTTTACTAAAAATCTTTTAAGGTTTTATTTGTAAAAAATGTTTATATTTATCTTTTGGCTTTTGAAGAAAGATATTTCAATCTGTAAGGGGCAAGAAAATACTTGAGCTTATTGCAAAATTGATCATCATTATAAGTGGTTAATCATGTAAGAGGACAGGATATCAGATATGCAACTTACCATCAGCATTTAGAATTTTAAAATCAAGTAGTAGCTTACACACACACACACACACACACACACACACACACAAACACAAACACACACATCTCAGAATCCTCTGCTTTTTTACATTCATCACATAGGCAGAAAAGCATTATGGGGAACATGGAGGTATAACAAAGACAATCCAAGTTGTTAACTCTCGTATGTGTTTTATTTCAATAGAGAGTGAACAGTTTTCTGCTTATGAGTAGCCTAGATGTGTAAGCTGAAGTCCATTGCTAGATCTACTTTTTAAACTTTAAGTAAATTCATATAACTTCTCTAAAATCTCAAGGTTTCCTTTCCGTACTAATTAAAGCCATATAAAATTTATTTAATTTTTGTTTGTTTGTTTATTTGTATGGAGTCCACAAATACTTAACTTAAACTTCATTGTCTGCAAAAATTCCACTTAACAAAACTTAAAATAATACAGAGGCAACATTCAACCAAACTTAGCATATAGAGTAGATTAGTAAATTTGTATTAGACTGCACAAGGAACACTGTAGAAATTAAATGGCTTTAAGCTTTGAGTATTAAGATTGTAAATATCTTGAATTTATTAATAAACTAAAACATTAAATGGTTGATGAATTCTTCTAAATTGTAATTGAAAATTATACAATATTTTAAAACTAGAATACATATCAGTGAGAAAACTAGTATTCTTCAATGTCTTCCAAATATTAAAGCATGGTTCTTAATTAAATTTAATATAAATTTTCATGAAAGAATGATTATTGCATCTGTTCAAATGGATAATGTTTCATTATTCTATTCTATATGCACAATTTTTGGAGAGTAAGAGCTCAATTCAAGGTTCAGAGTTTTCCTATTAAAGAAAGAAAAATATTATTGAGATAGAATTATAATTTGTTCCAAAAGTAGTTGATTATGCAAGTGGAGAAATTTTTAATTAAATTCCAGATCTACTATTTAAACAAAGTCATATAATTTCTCTAAAATCTCAAGGCTTCCTTTCCTTACTAATTAAAGCCATATACAATTTATTTAATTTTTGTTCGTTAATTTGTATGAAGTACAAATATTCCTGGATTAAGTAAAACTACTTATGACTGTGATATACTGCATATACAGCCTTTGTTTGTCACTTAGCACTAAGTAGCTAATATTAGCTTTTATAGACTCACATACCATTTTAAATATGATATTGAAACCTGAAGCAAATATTACATTGAGGTTCTATTTACAAACATCATCAGGTCCTCAGTGAAAATAAGCAGGAAGGAACTGGTACCTGACAAAATTGTCACCTGATTGTTGTTTGTAGGAACAGGATATTAATTTCTTCAGAAGAGGCTTACAAAGAGACTGCTATCACTGAGAGTACTGTTCTCAGAACTGGTTATTGGTGATAAAGTGAGTTTTTTTTTCATAATTTTCCTTTAAAATCCTATTACATTTTGTTTGAAGGTGTTAAAAGAGAAATTGTTTCTGGTGACCTTCTAACTAGAAAGAGATATGATTCCTTTATAAAACAGCATTCTGCACAATAGAGAAAATATGTCAGAACCAATTTTTTAAGTTAGAGCAGCAAGAAAGCATATAGAAAATTACCTTAACTACTGCATTTAAAATGGCCCAAAAATGTCTAGCAAAATGAAACTTATGGTAAATATATAAAGGAGAAGAGAATTTTTTTCCCTAGAAAATGACAGCAGTAGCAATAAGGTTTTTTTTTCCTTGAGAGTGTCATTGCAATTGCACAGTGGCGATAATTCTCTTTAGAAAATGGTAGAAAAAGAATTAAAAAGGGGGAAGCAAACCTGACTTCTAAAAAGGTAATAGATGAAAGATCAGTTAGTAAGAGGCCAACCTATACCATGGACTGCCTATAACTATGGACAGGCATTGATTGCAATTGTAAAAGTGACCAACACTCAAAGTGGGTTGGTAGGATTTCAAACAAAGCCTGCTAGGCCTTGGCTGCCAATCAGTTCCAAAGTACTGGGATATACAATAGCAAGACATTTTCAAAACTAATTTCTCTCTTTTAAATTTCTACTTACATAAAAGAATACATTGGATTCCATCCTATCAATTAATATAAAGTAGAAAAAATAAAATATTATAGAATTAAATATACAAATAATAGACCATTCATGTTCTAGAAGCTAGTCCTAAAGTTTATTCCACATTGCTGTTAAAATAAGCATGACTTCATGGGCCCATCTGAAGGTCCAGAGCCTGTGCAGAGGAGCATTATAAAATTGTGTACTCCAAGAGGCAAAGAATTAGACATTTATCATGTCCAGGTCAGCAGGAGAATGACAGTGATCATCAATCTACCTTGAGACTATTAGTAGTAGGAATAATATGTATTTGCCAAAATATTGTGTTTGTGGCTAAAATATGGATACAGGCATGGAATGAAGAATGTGGTAGAATCATATCTTCAGTATTTATGTCACTGTGTGACCTTCCTATGACTCTGAGATCTGAGATAGTAGAATACAATGAAGATAAAAACACTCTCCTGTAAAAAAGAAGACAGAATGAAAGAAGAAAACAAAGGAAGGAAGGCAGGAAGGTAGAGAGAAAGGAAAAGAAAGAAAAAAAACCAAAATCAATTACGTTTGTCTTCTTAGGAATATCAAGTGTTTCAACACAAATGCTAATACAGAAGTATTAAATAGAGAGAATTCATTTTAGGCTGAATAATTACATAAAGTTACTATTATATTTCTAATTTAAATAAAAGAAAAAATCTTATTTGATAAGTTATATAAAAATTGATTTACTTGACTAATTCATATTGTTCATTTAAAATTATTTTTAATTTTAATTTTTGTAAAATAGAAAATTTTGACCTACTATTAATTGTACAGTTATATAATGTTAAGAACATTCAAAATTTATTTCAGCTTACAAAATAAAAAAAAATTTCATCCATTATATAAGGATTCCCTATTGATCCTTATTCTCCGTGCTAGCATGCCACATTCTGTTTTATTCCTATAAATTTGACCCTGTTTGGGTACTACCTATGCATAGCATGATAACATTTGCCTCTTTTCATTGATCTTTTTCATATAGCACAGTGCCCTCAAACATCATCCACATTATTGAATGTGACAGGTTATGTTGTAGTAATGTATGTCACTCAGTGATCACTTTTGTGGTATAGACAGTTATAAGATAGTTTCATATCATATCTTTAACAAGAATTTCAGATGGATCTACTCAGTACGATGAGAATAGTTATATATGTTTATAAAATAGTTATATATGTTTATAGTTACTTGATTAAGAATTAACCATTGTTTCAGTTTTACAGGACCCCACAGAGATACCGTCGCCCACAGGCCAACATAAAGCAACTTAATGAAAGAACTACGTCCCTTTCCTGATAAGTTGGTCATCCAAGGGAAGGTTATGGTCAGTTATCATTTTGATATGATGGTTATAAGTTAATCTTGGGTAGAGGATAGAATGATATTATAAATGTAAAAAATTATAAAAAAATAAAGATAGAGAGAAAGAAAAAAATAGATAACAGATCATTATACTTACAAACAACTATTAACCAAAATATAAATAAAAATAAATTGTCATAATACAGATGTTTGTATATTGATACAAATAAAAAAATCAATCTATAGGTTTAACTGAGATAATATATATGTATACATATTGCTACAAAGTTAAACATGGTACAAATGTTTGTATATTGATACAAATAAAAAATTAATCTATATGTTTAATTGAGATAATATATACTTTGATACAAAGTTAAATATATAATTGCCTTATTTTGCACGTGTCTACCTCTATTTAAAATATTTTACACAGTGATGTGCATTAAGTACATCGTCATTTCCATAATGCAATTTCTACCTCTAATTATTTATGCTAGTCATAACATTTGTTGTAATATATACACAAGTTGTTTTATATAACTCTGTTTAGATATATTTATATATATATAATGTTATATAGTTAAGATATTGTTGTCATTTGATATGAAATGTATATTTTGGTCAATATTCATAAGATTGTTATACTTGAAATTATTATAGAAGAGTTGTACAGTCATTTTTAAAATGCCTATTCTTACAATGTTAGCTTTACTTTTTTGGCTTTTTGAGGTTGCAAATTACAGCTACTCAGATTTGCCACCTAACAGTCAAGATACTCAGGCTTTTCAAAAGCATTTTAAAATATACCAAATAGATAGGCATCTTCAACCACTTCATAGACCAAAAAAAATATGGCATTCAAGGTTTTGTTATCTCAAATTGAGAGACATGACAACTCCTGGCATCACCATTCCTTTCCCGAGGTTGTGTTGAAATCACAGACATTTTGCAAAGAGATTGTCTTGTTTGACAAATAATGGCCTGAGGGGCAAAGGACTACACTTACCCTGACTGCTGTCAGCGTGCTCACTGTCCCATATAGATGAGCAAGATAAAAAATAGAGCCTGCTGAAGCCTGCCTAGACAAAATAGGACAGTCTTACCCAAAAATACCCTGCTTCTATAGTGACTTATCAGACATCATAGGCCAATAGCCACAAAGATAGATGCTCCCGTTGTACAGAGAAGTGGTAGATGACTGTCCAAGTGATTAATTGTCGTTGTCTTCTCCTAAATTTTAAAAGTTACTTCATCATGCTCCTGACTTCAGATATATATTTTCCTTGTCAGGTCTTAACGATGTTGAAGACTAAATAGTTGAGGTTGTTATTACTTCACATCTCAACAAAGACACTCAGGTATTAGAACTTTATTGTTCGAGATAAACAGCTTTGAAGCAGTCCCTGTGTATTTCCTCGTATCAACATTCTAGACATTAAAATGCACCTTATATTTGTTGTTTGTTAGCAGTAGTTTTACCTCGCTTATGTTAGTACCTTTCTCTTCCCCAGACACCACCTTGTGATGATCTCTATAGTATATAGTTTTATACTTAGTTTAAAACTTTCTTATTTAGACAGAAGAGAGAGAGGTGTATCAAAAAACCAAAAGCCACCCAAATAAACTCCATGACATCAAAATACTAGAGTCAGACAAGGCATGGTCAACTGGAAAGAGCACCAGAAAAAAAGCCTCCCAAAAGAGACAGCCCAAAAGAAAAAAGGCCAGGCCCCGGGCTTCTAGATCTGTGGCCTGGTGAAAAAAGACCGCTCAGTTAAAAACCCCCCTGTGCATGCTGCTTCTCCACCCACCTCTATGGTGCTCTACATAGGCCAATCAGTTACTTTATTTACATCATACAAAAAACATTTCCACCACAAGGTTTCCTGCTTTTCTAAAGCTAACATTCCACTACTAACACCCTAGCTTCTGTACCTGAACCTGTGAGCACAGAGAGGACTAAAACAACTAAATGCAAGGATCACATAAACTCAAAGAGAAAACAGCAAGAACAAAATATTTCTTAGCACATGATGATGACAATTCAAAGCCTGAATGATTCTGAAGTATTTCTGTCAATGCTTACTACTG
The DNA here is from genome assembly GCA_004025045.1 of Sigmodon hispidus. Taxonomy (NCBI): domain Eukaryota; kingdom Metazoa; phylum Chordata; class Mammalia; order Rodentia; family Cricetidae; genus Sigmodon; species Sigmodon hispidus. The sequence continues at coordinate 8,073 of PVIH01024331.1, read as the reverse complement.
TGCACAAAGGAGTCTCTGTAGCCTTCCCTCTGAATTTTCCACTGAGAGCACACAATGATGTGCAACACTAACATGTGCTAAACTCAAGCCTATTCTGTATTGTGAATTGCAGTATGTTCTACTGCACATGAAAATATTTCTTTAATTAAAAAATAATGTGCTGTTAATTGTAAGAATCAAAGAAGTATAAGCTTTTCTATGTTCATTTTCAAAGGTATGCATCAAATCAATGTCTTGACTACATTGTATATGAATGTCTAATTTATGAATTCTTTTTGAGTTGCTGCATTAAATTTCATGAAAAACTCATTAGCTAGATTTTAATTTGAAATTAGGACAGAATTTCTGATGATTTTTGTTGCAGCTTTGTATGCCATGCTAACATTTTGAAGTATACATTCATGAAAATTGATGTTCTCAGCACTGACAACTACAAAATTATACTAGATATATTAGATAAAGTGAAGTGAATAAAACAAAATCATATAAGCAATATACTCCTTAAAGTGTTGGAGATATGTGCTTGGTGGAAAGAGAAATTAGCCACATAGTTTCTAATATTTAAGCAATTTTGTCCTCAGTTTAGCACTGAGGCTATGGGAAGTTACAGTCTCGATGTAGGAAGTATATCATTAAAGGTGGGCTTTGAGTATTCATATATGCCTGACTTCCTGTTCACTCTCTGCTTCCTGCTACAATTGAACAGATGAATTTTCCTACACCTGTATCTTCTACCATTATGTCAGTTGCTGCCTTGTATCCCCATATTATAAACCCTTACCATTTTTAAACATAATGTCAGACATGCTCTTCTTCTAAGTTGCCTTGATTGTAGTATTTAATTACAACAGAAAAGTAACTAATACAAATGCTCTATTAATCACATATCAAATACTCCACAAAGAAAAAACAATTTGTCCCTATCTTTAGGTTTTATTTGTTGTATGAACACAAATATTTTCTTTTATTAAATAAACAAGTTAAAAGTATAATACTTTTTATTGTTGCATTTTCTACTCATTTGGATCTAAACTGTATACTACTGAGAAACTGCATTATTACTGGAGCTCTTAAGACTGAGTCTTGTTCTCAGTATAAACATTTTTTTCAGTAAAATAAAATGGTAAAATGTGTAAAAAACAAATGGAAAAATTACTTTGTTCACAATTCAGGCCAGCAGTAGAGACAAAAAAAATTAGTTTATCTCTGTCTTGTGATAAATATTGATAAACTTATAGAAGAAACAGAGACAAGAAGTGAGCAGTTGAAGGTGAGGCTTTCTCCTGGAGCCGGGGCCCTGCAGACAGGCTATTTTCACTTATAGATGGATGTGGTGGAACTCTGACACCCAGATCTTCTAACCCTTGCTCTTCTACAGTATTTCATGAATCATTAATGAAGCATAAAAGAAAGTCATAACTTTTAACCACTTTATTCGGCATTTTAAAATACCTGAAGCTTTCTATAATGTAGTTCTAATGAATGAGCAAATCCTAATAGAGAATTTACTAATTCTTTCTTTGCAAGGCCCATTTCTATTTTAAAATAGGAAACATTTTACTTGTCAAGAATATATGCCCTTGTTACTATCTTGGTTGATATAAAAATGACTGAAAAATTCCTTAAGAAAGTGAAAATGAGTTAATATTGCTGTGAGTCATGGGACATGGTGAAATCTTTATAAAGCTCCAATTACTCTTATGATCACCATTTTATCATGAAATAGATTAAAGTGCATTATGTTTGTCAAAAAAAAAAATCAAAGCTTCAACCTTGCTTTGTTACAGGCATGGGTGTCTCTTGACTCCCCTTTTAGGAAGTGAATTGTTGGCACAGTGGAAGAAAATGTATAGAGAGGCAAAAACAGTACCCCATGTCTAGAGCAGAGTGAGAAGAAAGGGGGGTCCAGCTCCTGGGCCTCCAAGAGGCCTCATATCAGAGGCCAGAGACACAGTGGCCTGGACCTGACCTCACACCCAGTCCTGCTGGGAGAAAGCTCCCCCAGCAATCCCCAGAGACACATAGCAGATGGCTTGACCCCATGATCAAGACAAGCTGTGTCATTACAGTCCAGCTACTCTCCAGACCATGCAGACTACATCTCCAGAGTGGAGTGAGAGACAGATGTCTACAGACCACGCAGACCCTGTGGCCTGACCGGAGTAAGAGATCCTGCAGACTGCATATTCAGAACAGACAGAGACACACGACCCCTATAGGTATACCTGAATAAGGTCTCACTAAAATCTGACTAAGAGTGAACCAAAGAAACAATGGGCAGACGTCAGTGCAAGAATATATATAACAATATAAAAGACACCAAGGCACCACAAGAAGAAGCTGGTGGCTCTATAACACCAAGACTTGAAGAGAGCAATGAAAAGGAAACAGAAGGAAACAACATCAAAAACACCTTTATAAAGATTATAGAAGCCTTAAAAAAGGATATGAAAATTCCCTTAAAGAAGTAGAAGAAAATATAAATAAAAAATTGGAAGAGATAAATAAATCCTTTAAAGAAAACCAAGAAAGAAAAAAACTGACAAATGAAAGAAACATTCCAGGAACTAAAAATTGAAAGAGAAGCAATAAAGAAAGAACAAAAAGAGACAAAAATTAAATAGAGAATCTGAAGAAATGAGCTGGAACTACAGATATGAGCATAACCAACAGAATCCAAGAGATAGAAGAGAGAATCGCTAAAGTGGAAGACTCAATAGTGGAAATAGATACATCAGTCAAAGAAAACACTAAAACCAAAAAAGCCATAACAAAAGATGTTCGGGAAATTTGAAAAACCATGAAAAGACCAAATCTGAGAATAATAGGAATAGAACAAAGAAAAGAATACCAGATCAAAGGACAGATAATGTATTCAATAAGATCACAGGAGAAAACTTTCCCAACCTAAAGAAGAAAATGTCTATAAAGATAAAAGATGCTTACAGAACACCAAATAAATTAGACCCTTCAAAAAATTCAGCTCACCACATAATAAGCAAGCCACAAAACATACAGAACAAAGAAAAAATATTAAGAGCTGCAAAGGAAAGAGCCAACTTCCATATAAAGGCAGATCCATTAGATTAACACTATACTGTTCAATGGAAACAATAAAAGCAAGAAAGTCCTGGTCAGAAGTTATACAAATACTAAAGAGGATGAATGCCAACCCAGACTACTATACGCAGCGAAACTAGCAATCACCATACATAAATTAAGCAAAATATTTCACGACAAAGACAGATTGAAGCAATACCTATCCACAAATCTGGCACTACAGAAAGCACTGAAGGGAAAACTTCAATGTAAGGAACCCAGATTCACCCATGAAAGCAGAAACAATCAATAATCCCACAGAAAAAAAGAACAAAGAAAGGAAATACACACAAGATATCACTAAAATAATAGGAAATAACAATCAATGGTCAGTAATATCTCTTACTATCAACGGGCTCAATTCACCTATAAAAAGACACACCTTAATTCGATGGACAAAAAAGCCAACCTTCTGTTGCATTCAAGAAACACACCTCAACTTCAAAGACAGACACAGGCTCAGAGTAAGGATTGGGAAAAGAATTCCCAACATACTGGCCCCAAGAAACAAGATGGTGTTTCCATCCTAATATCTAAAAATGTAGATTTCAAACAAAAATCATTCAAGAGGGACCAGGACTGACATTACTAATCCATCTCAAAAATATTGATCAGGATGAGATCTCAATCCTGAGTATTTATGCCCCTAACATATGTCATGTTCATATATAAAAGAAATACTACTAAAGCTTAAACACCCCATCAAATGTCACACTATAATAATGGAAAACTTTAATATCCCAGTTTCACCCTTGGATAGGTCAACCAGACAGAGACTCAAAAGAGAAATAAAGGGTCTAACAGATGTTGTGATGCAAATGGACTTAATAGATATTTCCAGAAGCCTCCACCCAAAAACAAAGGAATATACATATTTCTCAGCACCACATGGAACCTTCACTAAAATTTAACACATGTTTCATCATAAAGCAAATATCAATAAATAGAAAAATTGGGAATAACCCCTTATATCATATCATATAGCCTAATGTGAGAATTCAACAACTACAAAACTCACAGAAAGCCTACAAACTCATGGAAACTGAACATCTCTTTATTGAACAACTGCTGGGTCAGGGAAGAAGTTAAGAAAGAAATCAAAGACTTCCTAAAATTTAATAAAAATGAATCCACAACATACCCAAACTGATAGGACACAATGAAAGCAGTGTTAAGAGGAAAATTCATAGCGCTAGATGCCTATATGAAAAACCAAGAGAAATCTCACACAAGAGGCATAACAATTCTGCTGAAGGATTTGGAGCAATTAGGAGCAAATCTAGAAGGAGTAGATTGTAGGAAATAATCAAACTTAGGCCTGAGATCAGTACAATAGAAACAAAGAGAACAATACAAAAAAGGCAATGAATCAAAAAGTTGGTTCTTTGAGAAACTCAACAAGATAGACAAACCTTTATCTAAACTAACCAAAAGACACAGAGAGAGTATTCAAATTAACAGAATCAGAAATAAAAAGGGAGACAAAACAACAGGCCCCCAAGAAATCCAGAGAATTATTAGGTGATCCTTTAAATGATATCCTAAAATTTGTAGGCGAATGGATGGATTTGGAGAATATCCGGCTGAGTGAGGTATCTCAAACCCAGAAAAATAAGCAGGGGATGTACTCACTCATTAGTGGATTCTAAACAAAAAAGCAAAAAGCAAAGCATTTCCAAGCTGCAACCCACAACCACTAAACATCTTGGGATCCGAAACACCTTGATCTGACACTGTGGATCCCACTCCCTCTAGAGGAACACCTGACTCAGTCTTAATGTTGGGGAGAGGAAACTGGATCTGCCATGAGTGGATGCTGAACTGAACAATATTGGGATCTTGGGACCTCCTGTCCATGCTGGGGAGGAGATGGGGAGATGTGGAGAATATAGAGTGACTGGAGGGGGTGGGAGGGGGAAGGGACCTTGAATAAGGATATTCATGGATAGAAAATGTGACTTTATTCATAAAAAAATGAAAGAGGAAAAAAATCGGAAAAGAAAATCTATACTCTGCTAAAATAGAAAACCTAAAAGATATGGACAGATATCTGAACAAGTACCAATTATCAAAATTAAATCAAGAACAGATTAAAGATCTAAATAGACCTATAACACCAATGGAAATTGAAGCTGTTATTAATAGTCTCCAAAAAAACAGCCAAGGTACAGATTGTTTTACTGCATAATACCAGACATTCAAAGAAGAACTAATACCAATATTCAACAAACTTTTCTATACAGTGGAAACTGAAGGAACGCTGCCAAACTCTTCTATGAGGCCACAATCACCCTGACACCACTCAAAATTGAATCTATGAAAGAGAACTACAGACCAATCTCCTTCATGAACATTGATGCAAAAATAATTAACAAAATTCTGACAAACCAATAATAATAACATATTTTTAAAAAGTTATCCACCACAATCAAGTAGGCTTCATCCCAGAAATGCAGGAATACTTCAATGTACAAAATACTGTAAATGCCATTCATCATATAAACAAACTGAAAGTTAAAAAAAAATACACATGATTATCTCCATGGATACAGAAAAATCCTTTGACGATGTCCAGCAGTCCTTTATAACACAAGACCTGGAAGAGATTAGGAATACAAGGAAAATATCTAAATATAAATAAGTCTACAGTAGTGAGGGCACATGGCAGCAAGCCACATGGTCATGGTGTCTCTTCACAGCAGTAGAAAACCTATATAAGATAGTATCTATTAGTCCTTTATTAATTGGGTTTGTCATTTTCTATTACACAGTAATTACGAATATACTTAACATCTATTTCATTCAGACTAGACGAAATCACCCTTACCTGAAGAACTTCTAATAACAAAAACAGCAATTTTCATTTAAATTCTATGAAGGTAACAGAATTATTAGGAAATCTGCTTGCCATGATGTTACCTTCTCTCTGTGATTCATACTGACAGAGCAGTCATTAGCACTACAATATGTCAGACACTGTTGGACAATAGAAAGAGAATATTACATGATGAGAGGTAGATTGTCTAAGTATTCTGTCTAGGCACTCAGACATGTCTGTCTAAGTTTAGTAATTTTAAAACTATCCAAAAATAGTTAGTTGCTGTAGCAATATTTATCCATCAGCAGGTAGTTGACATCTTACATACTGATCTTCAAATTGAAGTCAGAGAGAGAAAATCTAATTGAAATGATGCAAGCTTTTTAAACCTCAAACCCACTTCCAGTGACACACCTTCTTCAGCCTGGTCATGCCTACTAATTCTTCCCAATAGTTTCAGCCACAGTGGACCAAGAATTTAAACATATGAGTTTATGGGAGTCCTTCTCACTTTATCATGCACAGAGGGCTGACACTGTGGTGGAACACCATGACCTAATACCAGTTATCGAAGAAAGAATTTATTTTGGTTCACAATTCCATTGGAATACAAGTCTATAGTAGTGAGGGACACATGACAGCAAGCCACATGTAAGGCAGCCTGTAGTGGGATTATATGTTATGTTTCAAATAATTGTCCTGCCTATGGGTTTAATAAAAAACTGATTAGCCAAAGGCAAACAGGAAGTGTGGGTGGGGCTACTAGGCTAAGAAAACTCTGAGTACAGAAAGAACAGAGACAGACACCAGGCAGAGCCGCCAGACAGACGCCACAGAGATGCGATGGTGACATGACGAGGAGATGGCAGCAGACACAGAGGAAAGAAGCTGAAATGCTGCTCTGAGAATAGGTACTGAGCTGAGTGCCTGAACAAGATGGGTTAGTTCAGATGAAGGAATCAGCAAATTATATGCATGGACCCTAGGCCAATCAATGTAAAATAATATAAGCCTGTGTATGATTATTTGAGGCTACTCGGGGTTGAGAGTAAGACTAACCTCAGGTCCAGGCAGAGATAGTACAGGGCAGAATCCAATACAGCAGCAGCCAGAAGTATCTAAGAGCTCAAACATTCAAACATATGTTAAAAGGAGAGAGAATAAATTGGAAGTGAGATAATCTTATAAGTTATCAATAACCTCCCCCAGGTTAAACTTCTTCCACCAAGGTTCTACCTCCTAAAGGCTACATAATATCCTGAAAAGGTGGACCAAGTATCCGAAAGCCTGAGTCTTAAGGGAACATTTCTCATCTAAACCACCACAAGGTGACATGGAAAGGAAGATAACATTTATAAAGATGGTGAGACATTGTAAAGAAATAATACTAACAGAGGTGGCCACATAAATAATAGTGTTATAACAAAACTCAATGTTGGCAATCCAATAATTTCACTACATTCTTTTTAAGTTAAGTTGATTTTGTTGTTTTCTAACTGTAAGTATAAAAGTACCCACAAATGGGATGATAATTTGTCTTAATATCAGTGGAGAAAACATTATTTCATAAGCACCATAGAACTATTATGCTTAAAGCAGAAGAACATGTTGATTGTATCTAATGCATCTCTCTCTTCCATGTCTTTAAACACATGGGGACATCATATACATACTACCCAATAGCTAACACAGAATAGATGATCATTAAAGATTATTGAGGAATGATTAAATAGCAGCCTCATTTATTTTTATGGCCTAAATTGTACTCATGCTATATGCAAAATTCTGATGGTATGCATTCAACAGTCAATAGAAAAGAGCCACTACAGACATAAATGAATAAAAATATGAATCAAGGAAAAAAACATTGTGACATCCAAAAGATAACATATATCTTTATCTTTTTTTTTTCTTTTTTTTTTTATTTTTTTATTTTCCTTTATTTTGTATTTATTAGAAAAAAAACACAGTAAAAAGAATTTAAAATGTGGAAGAGTTAACAATAACTATATAGAGGATAAGAATGATAAGCATGGCTTATCAAGGGTAGACATACAAATAAGATTGCTACACCTATATTTTCTTTGTGTTCATCTTTCCCTCTGAATTTTTTTTTTCCATCCCTGTATATCCTTATTCAAGGTCTCCTCCCCCTC
>PVIH01024330.1:0-22988 GCA_004025045.1 Sigmodon hispidus | reverse complement strand
TTTAGTTTTACTATTTTCTTTGACTGATATATCTATTTGAGCTACTGAGTCTTCCACTTCAGAGATTCTATCTTCCATCTCTTGAACTCTGTTTGTTATGCTTGAATCTGTGGTTCCAGCTTTTTTCTTCAGGTTTTCTATTTCCATCTTTGCCTCATTTTGTGCCTTTTTTATTGCTTCTATTTCAGCTTTTATTTCATCTTTTAGTTCCTGGCATGTTTCTTTCATAGATTTGTTCATCTCTTCCAATTTTTTTTTTGTATTTTCTTCTATTTCTTTAAGGCTATTTTTCATATCTTCTTTGAGAACTTTGATGATCGTCAAAAAGGAATTTTTGGTGTTGCTTCCTTCTGTTTCCTCTTCATTGCTCAGTTCAGGTCTTGTATTTGTAAGATCGCCATCTCTTCTGGTGTTACCATGTTGTTCTTTGTATTATTATGTAATTTTTTGCACTGATGTTTGCCCATGGCTTCAGTGGTTCACTATTAGATGGGTCCTGGTCGGTTGTGGCACTCAGGCTTGTGTGACTCCTGTTACCTCTCTGGGCAGGGTCTTAGTTTGTCCTTCAGGGACTCCTGTAGTTATCTGATCACTCAGTTTGAGATCGAGGTGGGTAGCCATGCAAATTCCCTCAGCAGCAGCTGTGGGTATGGTGAGAGGCAGACTCTATCTGGCCCTGCCACAGAGTGCACTGGGACTCTGCAGACAGCATCTGGTCCCGGAAGCAGTTCCAGAAGCGATGGGCCTCCTCATGCTTCTTAAGTTCAGCTGCCCAGTGTGTCAAAGCCCGTATGGACCTCAGCCTGTCTCACCCCAACACTATTGAAGCAGCTCCCTGGACCTTATAGTGAGCATATTGTCCCATCAAATCATCTGCTTGCTGCAAAGGGCCTCAGTAAGACAACTATTAGATGGGTTTTTCTTGTAGCCGAGGCTGCTTAACACTGGTACTTCATTACCAACACAGTCTAACCCTAAGCCACATATTCATACTGTAAAATCTTCCTACTAAGGGATCACGCAAGACCTCAGCTTCTGACAAAACTCAGTGCTAAGACACTTAACCTAGCATACAAGAAGCCCTGGCTAGATCCCTCGAATCATGAAGAAACTTTTTAATAAAAAGAAAGAAAAGGTAGGGTTTCCTTTGTGTGTGATTTTTTTCATTCATTTATTTAATTTGTTGATTTCAGTGGTCTTATTTATAAATAGTCTATTTAAATGCTGGCCAATTAGATTCTTAACTACTTGTACATCTTCTACTATAAGACTACCTCCTCTGGGTGACTTATAAACAGGATGGGTTTAATTCTGAAGGCTGAAGTGGAAGAGCCTGGTTCTGGATCTGATGAGACTCCTCATGCTGTGTTATAACATGGCAAAGAACCAGGCACAAGACAGATGAACTGATCTTTATCTCAGATGCCCATCTTTACAATGATGAACCCACTCCATGACAAACATATTAATACATTCATTGTCTAATCAGTTTTGAAAGTCCACATCTTAATATTACTATAGTGGAGATTGGCACAGGTTTTAGAAGGGACATTCAAACACAGCAACCAAAAGGCAGTATTTTCATGCAGTTAAAATACTGAAAATGTGAGCAAAGAATACTTGTAAATAACAGTTTAAATTCCCCAGGGACCTTCTCTCTAAATGGATGCAGAACAATCAGCATCAGATGATCTGAGCACTTGATGAAGACTTTGGATTAACACACATTGCCTGATTTCTTCTGACTTCCCTTTACACCCTGCTTGGAGACATGATGAAGTTTCTAAAGGAAGCAGCCAGTCATACAAGATAAGCCACATCAAAATCATCTTTGAAGTTACATTTCTAAAAGAGTACTTGTACATTTCAGCTCTAGAATACTTAGTAATTAGAGCTACAATTCATCAGGAGGAAAATGACAAAGTTGACATTTCTGCTAAAAAGTCACTGGAGCCCGGGAATCTGTCTCCAAATGTATTAATTACTGGAAGTTGCTTTTAGGTGGTGCTTGGTGCTAAACTATAATGCTAAAAATAATGTTTTCTTTCCATCAGTTCTACAGATTCCACACAGATCCCCAGAAGTCTCACGTTTATTTTTGTGAAGACTTATGTTACAATAGGCTTTGTTTCCATCAAATGTAATAGAAGATAAATTCATTAAAATGTTCCAATATTCCCAAGCTAAAGGGATTTACTACCCTGTGGGATTAGACCTATAGGTCAAATTGGCCTTGACAGTTCAGACTGGTTGGCAAAATACCAAGCAGGGTGTACAAAGGACATGCACAGAACAGAGACACTGGTGCAACAGATTAACAGACTCAGTGCATCTGTAGAGAGTTCTTGTCTTCCTCATAACCAGTAAGAGTTAGAGCCTGAATACAAAGGGTCCCCATGCTTTCTCAGTTCCTCTCTGATACCACTTGGTCAGGGTTGAAAGCTTCCTAACACAGATTTTAGAAGCTTGCCCCCCTGCTTGCTGCGGGAATATGCTCTTGTACACTATAAATATTTGTAACTGTAAATATTGGTTTAATAAAATATTGATTGGCCAGAAGCCAGACAGAAAGTAGAGGTGGAGCAACCAGACTAGGAGAATTCTAGGAAGCAGAAGAGCAAAGGCAGGTGCCAGCCAGACACAGAAGAAGGAAAACTAGAATGCAGCTGAGGAAAGGTACCAAGCTGCATGACTAAGATAGGTAGGAATAATAAACTAACTTAAAGCCTAAGAGTTAGCAAGTCATAAGCCTAAGCCAAGGGTCAAACAGCTTATAATTAATATAAGCCTTTGTGTGATTATTTGGGACAAAATGGCTGTGGAGCTGGCTGGGTGAGACACAGAAATCTCCCACTATGCCTGTTCATCTCCCTTTCCTCTGCTCATCCCTTCATTCCCTTACCCTGCTCATGCCCCATCCCATTTTCTTCCCTCATGCTCACTCCCTCTCATTCTGTTGTATTATATTCTGTTTGTGTTCTGACAAATAAAGCTTGCCTGAAGATCAGAAAACAGAGCTAGTCACTCATTAACCTAGAGGTTAGGCAGTAGTAGCACACACCCTTAATCTCAACACTTGGGAGAAGGAAGCATGAAGATCAGGAGGTCAAGGCCATCCTAGGATACATGAAATTGAACCAGTTTAAAAGGAGAACAGAACCTGGTGGTGGTGGTGGCTCACACCTTTGATTCCAGCACTTGGGATCTCATGCTTTGGGTTCCAACATTTGGGAGGCTCACGTCTTTAATCCCAGCACTATTGAGGTGGAGACAAAACTATAAAATGGGTGGAGACAGAATCTCACCTGTCATTCACTCAGAGATTTTGGTAGAAGTAAGAATTCTCTGTTGGCTGGCTGCTCTGCTTCTCTGGTCTTTCAGCTTTTACTCCAATATCTGATCTGGACTTTTATTGATTAACGCTAATTGAGATCATGCTTCACCATTCCCTTTCTTTCTCCACCCAGATCACCTTATTGAAAATTCATCCTCTTTTTGATGCAGTTGCCTCAACTTCTAATCAAGGTTCATGTCATGATTCACATTGATAATTTGAGAACTGACCTTGGCCAATGCAGTTTTACTTCTATCACTAAAATAATACCTATATGAAAACTCTGAGGGCTTAAGAAATAAAGAGCATATGACTTAAGAAGAGAACAGTGGAGAGCGGAACAGGGCAGGATTTGGAGGTGAGGGGAAGTGGGTTGTTTTGATAGAAACATTATTTGCATGTATAAAATTCTGAAGCAATAAAAAGCTAAAAAATCTCTTAATAAAGTGATCACTTCTAATATGTAACACATTTTCCTTTTCACTTCTTCTATCCACCTTGGCAAGTGGGCAAAAGAGAGCTACATCCTCTGCAACACTTCATACTCTTCATAGGAACAATATTCTCAGCATGTGAGATTGTGCTGTCATTTCCCCCTAATTTAATCACAAACTCATTGCCTTGTATCTTAAAATTTAAAGAGATGCAATAAACTTCCATTCTGGCTCAGAAATAGAGACTGGCTAGCCCAAACCCAAGTGGCCAGGATTCATGTTCTTATAGTTTTCAAGATCTAAGAGAAGAGAGTTAGAAGAAAATATGGAAAGAAAATCAAGAATGGGAGAACAAATGGAATTTGAAATGATCCCTTGGATTGCTCTTTTTTTATTTCAACAAAATTTTTATATTCAAGATGCATAATTATGACTTAATAAACATATGGTTTGCTGATTCTCATAGTCAAATTAATTTCCACATTATCGCAATCATAATTATCATCTATGTGCTTAGAATGCTTAAGATTTTCTTAGCAAATTTCAAGTAAATAATACAATGTTTTAACTATAATCACCATGCTGTGCTTTAAAATCAAAGAAGTTATTCATCTTACAACTGCAAGTTTGGACTCTGTATTAGCATCACTTACTTGTTATAATCCTAGACCCTGGGCAACAAGCACTATACTCTCTGCTTTAGAGAATTTGATTTTTCTAATTCATACAGGAGTGAGTCAAACAGTATACTTCTTAAGTGTTGTGGAATGTTCTGTATGCTGTAAATAAAGGACTGTTTTGGCCTATGCACAGTACCATAGAAGTGAGTGGAGAATCAGCACAGGGAGGCAGGTAGAAGGGCGGAGTTAAGTCAGACTCCATCCGACCCCGAAGAAGACAGACATGTAGGAATTCAGGTGAGCCACAGGCTGTGGGCCACGTGGTGGGTAGATTCATGGAAATGGGTTGAATTAAGATGAAAGAGCTAGCTAGTAATGTGCTTAAGACATGGGCCAAACAGTTTAAAGGATATAAGCGTGTGATTCATTTCTTTCGGGGATGAAAGCTGCGGCGCACAGACCAGGTTACAAACCTCCTCTGGCCCCAAATGGCTGGCATGGACCATGTTCCAAACTGCCTCCGCACGCCAAGTCACAACCCTCCCAGGCCCAAATGGGCTGGAAAACTTTCTATAACAGATGACTTTCCAACGTTGGGCCAAACACCCGCATAAAGCCTGAGAAAGTTTAAAAAGCTTAAAAGCAGCTTTCTGAATTGCGTATTTGAATTGATTTATGGTACAGAGACAGCGTGGTGTTCAGGCAGGAATTTAAAAATGGCACGTCGGCAGCACACAGCTTAAACTCATACGTTTCATGGAAGGCTTGACATAAGTGTGATTGATTTAAGGTTTTTGCTTATACTGAACAGAAAGGAAACAGTTAAAAAAAGGTTTTTCTGGTAGCAGCATTTTCTGAGTCTGCTGTGGTTACCAGCAGCAGAAGAGCAGCGTGGGCTTCTCTACCACATTGAAATGCAGCCAAAAGGGGTGGAGTCAGCAATTAAAGTAATACGACATTTTAAAAGCTCTTTGGGTTGAAAAATGATTAGAGATTCTCAATAAAAAAGATTTACACTCCCAAAACCTCTAAACTGGGTACAATGTAAGTAAAATACGCATAGGCTTCAGAGAGAGAAAGAAAGAAAAAAAGGGGGTAAAAAAACCCTTTAAAAAAGAGAAATAAGGAAATAAAGATAAAAAAAGCCACGAAAGATGGCAGATAAACAGAGAGTCTGGATTATGGTTATTGTGTTTTGTTTTAATATTTTAACTTTTAATGAGCTAATTGCAAAGAGACAATTGATCGCTAAGGCTGCTCAGTTAAACCAATACTTATATTTTAAGGATGTCTTCACTTTAAAATCTGTTTATAAGAATATGTTACTTGGGAAAAGAGTTTCTGCTTTTGTCTCCACAGAAGATCAAAACCTGTGGATTGGTTCTAGGCAAATGTGGTTCCATTTGCCAAGGCCACCTGAATGAACATTCTCAGCTTCCAAGAAGCCAGTTGAGATGATCCAGCTTCAAAACCCCATGAGATCATCATCGTCCTTTGACAGTATGAAGCAGTAAAAGAAAGAAAGCTTCATCTAATTTCCCAAAAATATTACTTATTAATGTTTGTTTTCATTATAAATGGTTAATGGTCATAGTCAATCTTAAAAAAAAAGGGAGGAGGATATGATATAGGAATGATTAGAAAAGATAAGTGGATTTTGGTTTATTGATATAAACTTAAAGTCAATTTTGTTATGCTGTATGTATTTTTCTACTGTTGATTAAGGTATGATGCTGATGTAACTCTTTTAAAATTGTAATGTGTAATTGAGAAATGCAGATTAATAGTCATCTATGATAACCAAACTTATAGTCATGTTAGTTAGGTTTTTGTAGGTATGCAAAGATGTATTTCAATTAGATAGGTAGTCTTCAAACACTTCAAAGACATGCAAAATATGGCATTTAAAATATTTTAAGAACTTAGACTTTTCTGGACAGTGAGACAGGTCTGCTCCTGGCAGCACCAATGTATTTCAGGAAAATGATGGGCATTGAAGAAACTTCATGTGGAATTTCCTTTGTGGCAACAATTAGCCACTGGACAAGAAACTGTTCTGGTACTGACTGCTTGATAGTATGCTGTATAAACTGGACATGCAGGTTCCATAGGAAAGGGACCTCTGAACTTTGGCAGAACAAGCCAAGATGGTCTTTCAGGTTCCTGTTTTGCAGAAAACATTGCCAGGCATTCTTCAGGACACAAGGAGAAGCAACTGATGGACTGTGTCAGATTTCCTGCATCACTGAAAGGTATGACAGAGACTTGGGCCATATAGGCTGAAGATGGATATACCCCAATGTTACAAAGGAACTTTAGGTGACTGTCCAGGCAGATAAATGTCATCTCTGTCATTTTCTAGACTTTGGAAGCTGCTTGCACTTCCTGTTTATTTGCATAATATTATATCCTTCTGTGGTCTTTGATGTGGTTGAAGGTTTAATAATTGTAGGTATAGTTCTTTTTAGTTTAAAAGGTATATTAGATATGAAACTTTAGACTCACAATGATAAGGTAGATAGTGGAATATTCTCTTTAATTTTGTGAATACAAATAGACTGGATATTGTGACTGTAATTCCTGCTTGAGAGCTGTTCTATTGTAATTTTGCTATATGGAAATTGAAACCTTCCTTTTTAATTAGACAGAAAGGAGGAAATGTGGTGGAATGTTCTGTATGCTGTAAATAAAGGACTGTTTTGGCCTATGCACTGCACCGTAGAAGTGGGTGGAGAATCAGCACAGGGAGGCAGGTAGAAGGGTGGAGTTAAGTCAGTCTCCATCTGACCCCCGAAGAAGACAGACATGTAGGAATTCAGGTGAGCCATGGGTTGCGAGTCATGTGGTGGGTAGATTAATGGAAATGGGTTGAATTAAGATGAAAGAGCTAGCTAGTAATGTGCTTAAGATATGGGCCAAACAGTTTAAAGGATATAAGCATGTGATTCATTTCTTTTGGGGCCAAAACCGCGGCGCACAGACCAAGTCACAAACCGCCGCCACGTGCCAGGCACAAACCTCCGGACCCAAACGGGCCGGGAAACATACTACAACACTTAAGTTCCTGTCTTCATTTACTCACCTATTGTCCTCTGAACTTACTTACATTGTTATAGACAACAATATCCCATGCTTTCTGTGCCTATACGTTACTCTGTATGTGTGGTGTCTGTGTTTTTCTTTATTCACTATGAATAATTCAGTCATTTTAATACCTTGCCCATTTTGAATAATGCCGATTGACGATAGAGGTGCAGAAGTCTCTTGGAAACACTAATCATGATCTGTTAAGATATATACTTGGGAGTGTGATGGCTGGATCTGTCTTCATCTGGAGGGAAACTGCCATAGTGCTTTCCATAACAGTTTTACCAATCAACATTTCCACTGGAAATACAAGAAGTCCCTTTACACATGTTTGCCAATGCTTGCTGTTTTTTACCTTTGATCATAGCCATCCTACAGATGTGAATTGACATCTCACATGATTTTCATTTGCATTTCTCTGATGGTTAGTGATATTAGGTGCCTCCCCTAGATCTGTGGGATTATTACAGATCTTTGAGGGGGAAAAAAAGTCCATTCAGGTGCTTTATCAATTTTTTAAATCTAATTATTTTAGATTTTATTTATTTTGCATATATTCAGTTGTGTTTTCTTATGTACTTCAGGTTCTAAGTCTTATGGTTTGCAAGTATCTTATCTACCTTCTCAGGTAACCTTTTCACTTTATTAACCATTTCCTTGATGCACAATAGTCCTTGCCCTTGCTACCACCCCATCTGTTCATTTTATTCCTGTGTCTTTTAGTTGTGCTGTCATACAAAAAGAAATCTCCAAAATCAATTTCAAGCAGCTTTTTCCTAATGTTTTCCTCAAGGAGTTTTAAAGCTTCAGATCTTAGACTTAAATCTTTAATCTGGGGGCTGGAGAGATGGCTCAGCACGTAACAGCATTTTCTGGTCTTCTAAAGGAGAGCTGATGCTCACAACTATAACTTCAGATGCAGCATCTCCTATACTGTCTTTTGGCCTCTGTGGACACCTGCACACCTATGGCATCCACTCACATATGAAGATAAATAAAAATAATCTTCAAATCTCTAGTAAATTTATAGCTTATTCTGTCTATTCCCTTAAGCAAATGCCCCAGGCTGAGAAATGTATATAAAGATATATTGTGACAGTGCTCAGGGCTATAAAGATGAAGAAAGGGCAGCTACACTGGACAAAGTTCTTACTTCTGGTGAGAACTCCATGAGTACTGCAATGACAAAGAGAATCAGCAAGCTTGTGAACTGGATCTTTGTCCTTTGTTGTTGCCACTGGTTCACTTATGAGCCTCATGCTATGGCCTTCCCTACTCCCAAATACCTTCCAAAGGCCATGTCCCCAGAATATCTCACCTGTGTTGTTTCTACTCTTTAAATGCAGTCTTGCAGCATGTTTCGGTCAGTGATGAGCACATACAATCTGGGTGCCAGAGACTATAAAGAGCTAGATATCTTTATCTCGTCTAGTAACATCAGAACTATAGTAATACCATAGCACTACACGTTACTTATATGTTAATGATGTTGCTTATATCAACAAAAGTACTTCACTAATCAGGTGTATAAAAGCAGGACACACTTATATACAGTACATAAGACTTGAGAATAAAAATAAATGACTTATTTCTGCATTTACTTAATACATCAATTATTGTTATTCTAGAGTTATGTTCCTTTAATCTGTATACTAAAATAATAAGCTGCAAAGTGATGTATCAATTTTGACTAGTTTCACATCTTCCAGAGTTATTCTTTCCCTTGATTGAAGGATCCTTGAGTGACTGACCTATGCCATTTATCTTTGTGGATATCATTCACTCTTTGATGTTCACACAGTGATGAAATTGTCACATTCTCTACTTTTCATAGCATATCTATATTCCTATGGGGCACTCAACTGCACTTCACAATGGAGAATAGATTTAAATAGGAGTTTCAGTGGAGACATAAGAACTTTACCTAACCCATAGAAATCTTGGGGCAAATAGAAGATATACAGTGTAGAAACTGGAAGACATTACTTTAAATATAAAGGCATTTAGAGGTTGACACAAAGAAATCCACTTCGGCAGTTGTAGATTGGCCTCCCTAGTTGGTTTAGAGGTCTCTGGAGTCCAAAGAGAAAGACTTTTTTTGTGATTTCTGAAGCACTTTCCTCTTTTCAGTGTGGCTTTTGGGTACATTTCATGTGTTCAAGTCTTTTGGTCCATAAAATCATATTGATGGATGAGGTTGGAGTTCCTCAGTCTTTGGCTAAGTCTCATACTAAGGAGATGGAAAACAAACTACAACTTTTAAGGCTACTACTGCTTGCTATCAGAAATGAACAGCACAATGGTGGCCCCTCTTTGTATTCATGCCAGGAAAACCATAAAAGATGTGTGATATTTCAGATTTTGATTTTTCTCCAATATTCTGCTCAGTGTAAAAAATTAAATGCTATTTGCAAAGAAAAGAAAACATTTGTCACTCAGTCTCTTTATAGGACAGAATCTCCCCCCTCCCCTTTTGCTTTGAAAGAAGTCTTTGATCCATTATTAAATGAACACCTGGCTCTCCAAAAAAAAAGACATCTTAATAGAGCAGGGCAAGGACTATTTCCAAACAGATCTACACTGAATCATCACATAAGGTCCACCTTCTTATCCAAAAGCAGCCAGCAGCAGGGATGTTAATGAGATGAGAATCTTGGCAAGGAGAATATTTTCTAGGAGTGTGAGAGACAATATGCTATTTTGGAAGTCAACACCTAAATACCTTTATATTTAAAGTGTTGTCTTCCAGTTTATACAGTGTATATCTTCCATTTGTCCCAAGATTCCTATGGGTTAGGTAAAGGAGGTGTCTGATCCAAGTTCTCTGGATGAGGAATATGACACTAAAGAGTCTTTTAGAGACTGGATCCCAGGCTGGAGAGATGGCTCATCCTTTAAAGGCTAGGCTCACAACCAAAAATATAATAGACTGGCCCTGGCCAATGCTCAGCTTTACCAAAGAACAGTAGAAGAGCCTAAAACAGGAGCTTATTAGTAAACTCTAGGATCTGATTCCCACAACCTTCTTAGGTGACCAGACAAGTCATTTTCTTTTGGAATGGGGGCTGGTGGTAGATACACAAGCAGAAAAGGATGCAAAATGATTCCACCATCACTCCTGGGTAGTCTCCTAGAGTCAGCCTCTGCCTGACATACCATTTAACTCTTTCCTCACCAGGATACTGTCTTTAGTTCTTGTTGACTCTGGTCAGCCCTTTTAGGAGGAAAGCAAAACATTCCTTTAGTAAATTTATCTTTTTTAAAAAAAAAAAATATTTATTTATTTATTATGTATACAGTATAAGAAGAAGGCACCAGATCTCAGTACTGATAGTTGTGAGCCACCATGTGGTTGCTGGGAATTAAACTCAGGACCTCAGGAAGAACAGTCAGTGCTCTTAACCTCTAAGCCATCTCTCCAGCCCTAGAAGGTGTGGCTATGCTCAGCTAGCTTCACCTCTGATTTGCTTGAGCAATACATGAGAGACTTTAGATGATTGAATTACATGCACAAAAGTAAGAATATTTTACTTTGGTAAAAGAAAATTTTTCATCTACTTAATTTGGAAAACACTCTTAAAATGGGAAGCCTTATTATATCCTTCATTATTCTTCATAACTTAGAAAGTCCAACCCAGCCCCAAACACCAGCAGCAGCAGCAGCAGCAGCAGCCCCCTGCCCAGGATCCAGTGGGATGAAGGCAAATGGAAAGCGACTGTCTATTACTCTTGGTCGCTTGCCCCTGTGATCTAGTGCAGGCTCTAGAATCCACTGTTGAGCATAGCCATAAAAATTTGCCTTACATACAAATGAAAGTTTCCCATTAGCATAGTAGAAAAGAACTTCACCCAGAAAGAGCTGTGATTTTCCTTATGCTTACATTGAGCATGGACCAGTTTAGAGGTCTTAGTCTGTAAATGCTCTATTTCTACTTCTTTACAGGGTCTTCTCCATTGTCCAGTATTGTCTTTCCCATCAATACAATGCATTTTTGTAAGTTCTCCTTAGGAGTTGAACTTCTATATAATAAAACACTCTAGTTAATTTAGGGATCTGCTTCCCGCCTGTGAACTGCCCTTCTCTCTTGCATTATACCCAGAAATGCTGATGGTAGGCTATATAAAGAAATCTAAGGTACTTTAGAACCCCCATTGTTTCCTACCATATTAATCTTAAAATTCAGAATATAATAAATCTCAATGCTACTTTCAAGCACATGGCTATCATAAAAATCATTGTGATGTCTTACTAGTATGTCAAGAGAAAGGTGATTTATTGGCCCATGGCAACTTTCCATTGTTCCTAGTAAAACAATCAGTTGACACAGTGGCAGGCTGACCTAAAATCTACTATGGCAGGATTATAGCAGAGAGAGAGAGAGAAAGAGAGGGAGAAAGAGAAAGTTCAAAATATGTTCATGGTTAGTGTGACTCTGAAGCCATAGGAATTATTGACCAGACTGACTTTAGCATCTATTGTATTTGACCACTGTAAATTCAGAAGCATGGGTACCTTTCTTGGATCCCCCTAGAGGCTGGTGCATTCTGCTTCCTCCTAGGCTTCAAATGGGAGTGTTGGCTGACAGTGACTCATAAGGGCCATTTCTCTTAAAATACGCTTTGTCCATTGGAACGTCTTTTCCCAGAAATGCCTTGGAGATTACTCTGGTCACAGTAGTCCTCTGGGGATGGGCAAGGCAGTGGACTGAACAACATGGCCACTGTTCTTTTTTCTAAGACAACACTGGGGTTGCCCAGGCTATTGAGCACGCTCTACCCACAGACCATCAAGCTGGAGCTAGGCGCACATCCTAATTCAAGTCCTTCCGTGGCTTCTCTGGTTTCTCCCACTCTCTTCAAAACCATGCCTTCACCTAAGCCATTTCCCTACTTCTGCTTCAAGGAGAAGCAACCCAAGACTCAGGTATCATAAAAGGGAGACCACGCCCCAACGCAAATGGCAGCCCTTCCTTTTGAAGTACATGTCTCATTTTTGGTTTGGGTACTGCTTGAGCATCAAAGAATAGGAGCAACTATGGACTTCAGAAGCTCAGTCTGTGTGCTGAGCCTTACATCACCAGCAGCAATTATGCTACAAAGAGCAGTTGTCAAAAGAAACATACGGTAGGGGTATATGCAGGAAGATTTGGGAAGACATTACTGACTTCCAAGGAAGAACAAAATCTAATTGTTCAGTTGGAGTTAGACAGAGCTTCAGTTAGAACAGACACTCTTTACTGCTAAAGAAGGTGCATTTCAACACAGTCAGACAATTGCAAAGGAGTCCCTGAAGTAAAAGCATTACAGAAAATGTCTCACCTCAGAATACCTCATTCAGAAAGTAAATTTTTGTGTGAGGCAAAAAACAGGGGTGAGGTGCAGGTGTGTCCGTTTTGTAACAAATTCTATAAATGGTTTAAGCACTGCGTCTCCTAAGTTCCTGGAATGCTGAGGTCGTTTTAGCCACATACACCAAGCCTCTTGAACAGGGAATCTATTTCATGCATCTAGAATTCCCTCTTCTCTCTGGTGACAGGAGTGTCATTGTAAACCACCTCCTTACACTGTTGGCTTAACTGGATCTGTAGAAGTTAGCCCCACCTCTCCACCCCAGTAAATCAGATCTAGCAGAAGAAACTTTCAACTAGAGACAATAATGGGTTCACGAGACTCAGCCTTGCCAATTAGAATGTAGAAAGTCAGTCTGGAATTACAGCTGGAAGAATTAGGGGAGCTTTTCCTCTGAAATTATTTATCCACATAGAATGCCAGTCGGAGACGCAGCATCTACTTTCCCGTTACAAAGCAGCAGCCTACAGGAGAATAAAGCCAACACAGAAACAAGAAGACCAGAAAGACACAAAACAAGTCTGGAAATGCATTTCTATTTTTTTCCATCACAAAAGGCAATACAACCTAACATATTTAAGTTATTTTATGCTGTATTCCTGTCAGATTTGATCAAATGTCACAATTCACCATTAAACCCATGATAGTCATTCCATATACAGTATCTGTCTGTGTCTGTGTGTGTGTATGTGAAGTCAGAATGTCTCAGCATCTTCATTAGCAACTATTACATGTTCCTAACTTGTGACAATTGTATTTAATTAAAAATTTAGTGATCACTCACTCTGAAACATATCTAAGATGTTAGCCTGAATTCTGTCCCCATGACTTTCATAGCAGAAGGAAAAAGCCATCTTCTACAAGCTGCCTCTGACCTTCTCATGCATTCTGGGGCACATGTGAGCCACCACATACACTCAAAATAAATGCAGTAATAAAGAAGACTGTGATCTCCAGAAGATTCCAGAAACTAAGAACACAGTTCTCTTACTTTGAAACAACATAGACTTGGAGCTTCCAGGAGAACCCATTAGATATTAATGGCAGCCTGCTGTATTCAGCTCCATTGGAAATAGCATAAGGACATAAAGTTGCTGTTAAAAAAATGTTTTATTAAAAACCCAACAGAGAAATAGGTGAGTCAAGTTGTTTCCTGGATCCAAACTACAAATTGTTGTAGCAAGCCATAGATGATGACTCCACTGGGACATGGGCATGTATTTTTAAACTTTTGAGATTGCAGAGCAGCATGAACAGAACAACCAAAAAGAACAGCTTGTCCTGCCAAATGACTCACCTGAAAACTTCCATTTGTGGCAGTTCCTAGCAGAATTTCCAGAGCTAGGAGCTGCATTGCTTAAACTACATTGATATTTAGACAGTGTCCATGTGCACATCCATGTGTGTCCCTGTGGGGTGTGTGTGTGTGTGTGTGTGTGTGTGTGTGTGTGTGTGTGCATGGAAGATAGAAGTCAACCAATTCAACTGAGTGTCATTCCTCATGTGTTAGCAACCTTGTGTGTTTCAGACAGAGCCTCTTACTGACCTGTAGTCCCTCTGTTAGGCTACACTGGCTAGCTGACCAGCTAGCACTAAGAACTGACCGCTTTGCCTTTTCAGTGCTGAGATTACTAGAGTACATGACCATGCTGGGACAGGTTCAGTGGGACCAGTCTCTTTGTGCTTGCAAGGCAAGTACTTCACTGACTGAGGCTACTCCCTAATCCTACATGCCTTTCTTTTGATTAACTATCATGGTGTCTTATGATAGGTACAATGTTTACATTTGTCTCTTTTGAAAACTACTAAATTCAATAGTTTTTTCCAGATTAAGGTAAATTCATGAGCATCAGGGCCATAATGAGCTGTTAATAATGATTTTTTTTTCCTCTCTTCAGAATTTTCCAGTATATTAAAGCAATTTTGAATTAATTACCTCCCCCAAAGCTGAGAAAATCAGTCACTAAATATGCCTAATGGTCACTTATCCTTTTAAGTAATATTTATTTCAGTCCTTATTTTGAATTTTTCCCACCCTATAGAAACATCTACTGTAGCTCTCATTTGGACATTATAATAATCTCATGAATTATTGCCATTTCTGAGCTGAAGTTTTCAATCTTCCTCATACATAGTTCTGATTATACTATTTCCAAATCACTGCTTCTCCACTTACTTAGGGAATCAAATCCAGATATCTCAGTCAGTCACTTGGTGAGTTGTCTTACTTTTTCCTATCAAATTTTATCAACTCTTAATTCTAACAAGTTTCACAGAGGAAAGGAGAGTTTTTGTCATGCTGAAAGGTCAAGACTAGGGCTAGTATATAGAAAGCAAATTCTGACCGAAAGGAGAGAAGGCAAGAAAGTGGGCATCACTGGCTCTGGCTGCCCCTGCCCATTCAGTCAACAGATATTACATACTCCTTGTCATATTTCCATTTGGTAACCATCAGCACTGAAAGAGTGGCCCCTGTGGTGTTTAGTTTGTGATATGGAGCCTCAGCTCAGCTGGCTCAACCACAGGCTCTTGCACAGGAAACTGTGGGGTACATGTAGAGCCAAGAGTACCCCAGATCCCGCAGTCATGGATTCTTGCCAGATCCACCTGAGAGAAGCAGCCCAAGCTCACGTTGCTGAGAACCTGCAATACAGCAGCCTTAGGTTTTTAACTCACAACCCCAAGAGATTCTCTTTTCTGCACAAGCTAGAAAAACACCTGACCTGAATCACAGCCTAGGGGCTAGAACTGACAGAGGCAGCTGATATCCCCTGTCTATGTAGTCTGAGCAGTCCTTTCTCACTGCATTTCTATTACATGACTTCTAGACAGATTTCTCTTCCTTAAGTGCTTTGTCAAAGCTTAAGGAGTTCCTGGCTTCTGCTGGTTCACAGAAGACCCACAAGAGGTGCTACAAGAAGCAGAATAGGAGATAGACTAGAGATAGAATAGAAGAGGCCTGCTTAATAAGCTTGCTTTCTCTAAATTTCCAGAAGGTATAAGAAAATTGTGCTATTCTTTGCTATCCTGACAAATGACCTAATTAATATAAACATGAATTTTCCACACCTAAAACTAGGACTGTAGTTCAGCTGGAAGAGCATTTCCCTACCATATGTGGAGACCAGGGTTTGATCCCCAGCAACTCATAAATCAGGCAACACATATCTGCAATCCCCGTATTCAGGAGGTAAAGGCAGAGGATCAGAAGTTCAAGGTCATCTTAATTACGTAGAAATTTGTTGTCGTTAAGATAGGGTCTCTCCAAGTAGTTCTGGCTGGGCTAGAACTTGCTATGTAGACCAAACTAGCCCCAAATTCAACAAAAGCCACCTACCTCTGTCTTCCAAGCTCTATAATGAAGGGCATGTCCCACCATTCCAGAAATACAAAGATATTTTTGAGGTGCTTCAGACTACAAAGACACAGTCTTAGAAAAGAAAGAAAGAAAGAAAGAAAGAAAGAAAGAAAGAAAGAAAGAAAGAGAATCCATATTAGAATTTCTTTGCTGACCCAGGAACCACAATCAAAGAGTCAGTGAGTAGAGTAATTCCAGGAACAGTATGGGATCCAATATTTATTCTTTTTACTGATCTCATGGACTACTATCAATATTGCCAATGTTATTTTAAAACACTTACCTCTCTGATTATTCTTTAAGGTGGAATATTGACCCAAGCTCATTTTGTTATCTCAATCTGGGTATTGAACTAAATCCACAAGAGAAAACTAGGACCTAACAGATTATCAGAACCTTACTCTATCTGGGTCTTAAGAAGCAAGATCTACAGCTTCTATAAACTAAGAAGAACAGTGTGGCAGGTTCATGCCTCAGTTTCCTTTATATTTCTATAATAAAGAATCCTGACTGTAAGCTACTTAGCAACCACTGGGTTTACTAAGCTTACATTTCCAGGTTCCAGTGCATTATTCAGCCAAGAAGAAGCACAAACATCTAGGCACACCATACCCACCTTCAAGGGCAGAAACAAATGCACATCCTGTTTTCTCTAGTTTAACTTTCTCCTGTCCTTTAGAATTCATGGTATAGAGAATGGTGTGGTGATATATATTTAACAAAATAAAAATAATATACTTAATAAAATTAGTCTAGAATATCAGGGGAGTAAACGACAGATCCAAGCGATAAAAGCCAGGCAGTGGTGGAATTTGTTGTTAGTCCCAGCACTTGGGAGACAGAGGCAGGAGGATCTCTGTGAGTTCGAGATCAGCCTGGGCTACAAAACAAGTTCCAGAACAGCCAAAACTTTTACACAGAAAACTCTGTCTGGAAAAAGCAAAACACCAAAAAGAATGCTGGAGAAATGGTTCTGTCCTCTCATATTCCAGACTAATTCTATTAAATAAATATCATCACCTAATGGTGCCTGCCACCTATAATGGGCTCTCTATTCTATCAATCAGGACAATTTTCCAGAAACTTACCAACAGACAAACCTGATTCAGATAATTTTGTAAATGAGGCTTTTTTCCCCCTAAGTGAGTCTAGGTTATGGCAAGTTAACAAATAAAAATTATCCAGAATAGTGCCCATCCCACCCTTGCAATACCAGGAGGCTGGCTTCTTTTGCAGACAGACAAAGAAGTGTAATAAACAGGCTCAGAAATATTGGGCCTCAGTTATTCAATGCTGCTGTGAACTGACTGGAGTGCCAGTACACATAAAATTTCAGACCAGTGCCTTTTTCTTTCTTCCCCTTGAATTTAAAACATACACATGGTACATTGTTACACGATGATTACACAAGCGTCAGTAAACAGCTCAAGGAATCCTCATGTGTGTGCATAGCCTATGAGCCTCACATCCTTCCTGGGGATTACCTGCCTTTGAGGTAATACTGTCTGTACCAGTTCCTCTAGTGACCCCCACAAGCCATGGGTAGCATGTCCCACAGCCTGTGCTCTGTCTCAGTTAGGCTGGCTTATGCCCATTACTCACCTCATCTATCTGAGTGCATACTCCTCCCCTGCCTAGCTTCTCTCACTGAGCATTTTGTTTTCTATAGCGATAACTCTTTTCTATTGCTTTATAGCATTGAATTGTGTGGTCATCCAGTTGATTCTCTTATTATCCTCTCAACTTCTATAAACATTCTTGTCTTTGGGGGACATAAGCACTTACTCAGTTCCTTTAAATGGATTCCTAGAAGTGGAAACACCATACCATACGATAGGAAGATATTTAATTTTGATGACATTTCCCCAGGGACTATATTAATTCCCCCCACCCTTAACCCCTGATAAACCATATATGGCAGGCCTGTTTCCTTCCCTAGCTCTTGGAATTATCATATCAGCTCAATGGAGTTTGGAGCTTCTGGAAATGGTCATTTCCCTGGGTTTCAGTGTTCTTCCTGGGCATCTTGAAGATTCTAGAGAAGAGATTAGCAGAGTGTTTCTTGCTATACAACACATCTTTAAGGAGTAGAAGGAATAAGATGTATGGCTTGGGAAGTGTGAGGCAGTCACTGCATCCTACCTGCTTGGGTCAGATGCTGCTGGGAAGATGTCTTGTAGTGGTCACTAGAGTAACTGGTATAGAAGATATATTGCATCAAGGCAGATATTCCCAAGGGAGATGTGAGGAATAATGAGAAAGGCTGAGATGAAGAAAAGAGCTAAGAGAAGAAAATGAAGATTAGAAGCTGATAAGATGCCTCCATCTGTAAATGCTGTGTGCCAGCCGCAAAGTGACAGGAGGTTAGCATGCATACTGCTCTCCATAGAAACAACTGCTGCTTGCCTTTTCCTTTGCTGTTCAAGGCAGGATCTACTGTGAGTAAAAGAAAGGCAGGCTGAGATTCAAGCTAAGAGTAGGCTCCAAGACAGTGGCTGCAGCTGTACCTCAGTTGGTGGAGTGCCCACCTAGCATGCATGAAGCCCTGGGTCCAATCCACACCATGATGGCACACACCTGTATGTAATCTCAGCACTAAGAAGGCAGGAGAATCAGAAAGTTCAAGGTGATTCTTGGCTACATAAAGAGAGCCACTGTCAAGGCATTGATGCCTGAGGACCACCTTAGAGCAGAATTTCCTTGGCTAGGAATTGAGGATTCTAACGCCTGAAGCATCCCGTGGATTCTGGTTGTATTATATTGTTTTGTTTCTTTGTTTTGTTTTGTTTTGGAGTTTTTTTGTTTATTTGCTTTTTAGTTTTGAGGCAGAGTTTTCTGGTATATCCCTAGCTGACCTAAAACTCACTCTGTAGACCAGGCTGGCCTTGAACGCAGAGATTTGGTTGCCTCTGTTACTTTCATTTCTATATAAAACTATTATATTTTCATTTGCTTGTTTGTTTTAATGGTCTGTGTACTTGAGAATTTTATACCTGTGTATAATAAAATATGATCATATGTACCCCATTCTGCCACTAACTCCTCCCCTATCCCCTTCACCATGCCCCCTCCCAACTAAATAGTAGAATATATATTCCACTAAGTTCATTTAATGCTGCACACATGTTCATGGGTGTGAGGTCATCCACAGGAACATAGGAAAGCTACCAGTGGCCATTCCTCAGAATGGATGATACTCCCTCTTCCAGTAATTATTGACCATGACTACCTCCTCAGCAAGGGCTGCAGCCTCCACATCATTTCTCCCATCTATGCCAGATGCAGCCACGGTGAGTCCACAAATAAAATAGCTGTGCAAGTTCCAGGAGACAGAATTTTACAACACTCCTTCCTTTGTCAGGATTGTATTCTGCCTCCTCTTTCAACGTATTCCTTGTAGTGGTGATGGTGATGTTATGATAATGGTGATGATTCTTATGCTGCTGCTGCTGCTGCTGCTGCTGCTGCTGCTGCTGCTGCTGCTGCTGCTGCTGCTGCTGCTGCTGCGATATAGATTAGGAGTGAGTGTATGAAGTTTTCCTGCCTCTGGAAGACTTTCTCTTTCATCAGCCCATTAGTCAAGTATAACCTGAACCCACACAACCCTTACCTCATAGTTTCTGTCTTCTAGGAATCCTCCCCACCTACTCTTCTACTTGAAAACCTGTATATGGCCTTGACCAGTGCTCGATGGTATGATTCCTGCCTTGCTCCTCATTGTATACAAAGCCTGACATATGATAGGTGATGCATAAGTTGCAACTGAATGAATAGACTATAACTCCCTGAGCCTTTAAAGAAAATGAATGTACAGTTGCTGTTTTAAACTCACATACTTCCCATTCTTCATCATTTCTATGCAGTTTTTTCAAAATAGGACAAGCCAGTCTTTCAGTTTGTCAATGCTGAGTTCATGTTCCTGCCCCATGTCTTGCCAATGAGCTAACAAACACTAGGGCATCCATAGTAAGGAAAGTAACAAGAACAATGATACTTGGGCCCCAAACTTGTTGCTGCCCAGCTCCTCTAGACTAAAGGGGACCAGAGATGCCTCAGTATACATCCTTGCCACTTTGCAGCCAGGCATCAGTGAGAGAAGGCAGACTTTGTGTCCTTCCCTTATGGATTCCACAAAGTACCAAACTCTCCTGAGCATGGGCCCTTGGAACACAACAAATCTCCCTGAAGCAGGGCTCATTACAGAAGCCTCGGCTTCTCTGCTTCAAAATCAGAGGTATGTCTATCCTCCCCAGGGCTGGGCCTGCAGATTGATGACTTTAATTTGATCTGAGTAATTCATAAGGTAGCTCCACTGCCCTTATCAGAACTGTCACTTGGTAGGAACATAAAATCAAAGGCAGGCCTCAGAGACAAGCTGTGATTGCCAGTTTTCAGCTGTTCTCAGCACAAACTGTTAGATGCAGGGCTCTGAACTTGTCTTCCTGGACTCACATTAAAACAAAGACATGATGGTTCTCTCTACCATCAGCCAAAAAGCAGCTGCCTGGCATTGGAAGCCCTCTGTCAGAGGATGGGGCCTGCATCTTTAGTTCAGTTGTCATATTCCTCATAGCTGGGGGGCCCTGAACAAGATAGCCCTGCTTTTATGTCTTTGAAAGTCCTTCTCCATCCATATTCATTTATCCTGAGCCCCTTTCATCAATTCAGTCATAGTCTCTTGTCAAACCTGTTTGCACCTGATGTTCTCTCAAATATCCACCTGTCAGCCCCTGCCTAGGGGAATATACAATGCCCCAGCAGAAACCAGAAAGGCTCTGACTTTGTCGTCTGAGTCCCTATTTTCTTGGCAATAGAAAATTGGAGTTGCTATCTGGTCTCCCATTTAGAAAGTACAAGTCTGAGCTCTACTGCCTTTACGCTCCTCTGGAGCAGTGGACATGCTAGCCTCAACACTTAGAGGAAAGGGCTCTCAGTGAGAAGGGATTCTTCAGTTCTACTGTGCCTCAGTCTTGAGTCTCTAATAACACTACAAAGCAAAGCTGTAATTAATTAGAACCCTAATCAGAGCCCGCAGCTATAGAGTCCTGACCACAGTGTGTGTGTGTGTGTGTGTGTGTGTGTGTGTGTGTGTGTGTGTGTGTGTGTGTGTGTGTACTGACCTAACCATCAGTGGTATCTTTGGAACATAAAGGCTGTGGTCAGAGGCACTTTTTCAGCATTTGTTTTGAAACAACCTTGCTGGATTGGAAAATTGCCTCAGGTTACTTTGACTTTTTCCATTTCAAACCTTTTTCACAAGATTTCTCTCCCGACATTGGCTTCTTCTCTGGCTTCCATGTGCTCATACATTATCAGTACCAGAGCTATGGGAAGAATTTCACCAAGAGGCTGCTTTTATCTAACCCCCCACCAACCTACTCCCCCCTTCCTGCCCTGAAACAATTACTGCCCATCACCTCCCCCTGGCTTTGTACCCTGCATACCCCTGCTTCAGCAGCACAAGGCTCAGCCAACCTGCTTTACACAATGCTAAGCTTTATTAGGAATGCAGAGAGAAGGGTTATTGAACACATATTTAATACATGCAAAACTGAATCGGCATTCCGGCTGCAGGCTGAAGGCTAGGACAAGCTAAAAGGTAGCTCTACAATCGGTGTTTCCAGCAATGGAGGAGAGACCCATGCTCACTCTGCTGCTTTTTGTGTCCTCATGGGCTACAGTCACACCAAGAATGCTTCTATTTCCTCCGCTGCTCACAGGAAATACTATCATTTATTTATTTTTGGGATCCCTATACCTTTGCAAACAAATAGAAATAGGTTACATAACCACACATCATCCCATAATTTTTTGAAGAAAAAAGGTAGGACAAAAAACAAAAAAAATAAAGATTAAATTAACAGTGAACTATAGTTTATAGATGTGGCCATTTTCATACCTCATACACCCTACTCCACTGTGGCTTGATACCCTAAAGTGCATAGTTAGGGGTCCATGTCTCCCTTTCCTCCCTACACAGGCTTGTGTTTCCTCTGCAGTATACAGAGTGCAAACATGAGAAAAAACAATCCAGCCTTGGACCACTGCAAGGAAATAACCACATCTAGAGGCCTGAGATTCAGCCAGGCTAGCAGGAGCCTGGATTAGTAACTTTTCATATTTCTCTAACCAAATACCCACTAAGAAGGAAATTAAGGAAGGAAGCATTTGCTTTGGCTCACAGTCTAAAGGTGCACACCATCATGGCAGCAACAGCATGCAGAAAGAACAGGTCCGGGCTGTGGCAGCAGGAATGCATGATTGGGACTTCTCACTGCCTCCCATCTCAGTGGTGCCAGAATCAGACATGGGACCAGCAGTGAAGTCCAGCTAATACTCAAGGATATCCCCCAGTAACGGGATTCAGGCTCTACCTCCTGAAGTCTCCATGGCATGCCAAAATAGCAGCTCCTACTGAGGGCTACTTGTACAAACATATGAGTTGGAGGTAAGGGAAGTTGGCATCTGGGCCAGATATGCCCAGCCCTTTGACCTTTAACACAACACTGTCCTCTTCAAAGTTCACACTCAAGAACTGCAAAATCAAGTTGCTAAAAGAACACCTGACTCACTCTTGAGGGAGGGGGGACAAAACTGGATTTGCCAAGAGTGGAGACTGATCCAAGCATTATTGGGTCAGTGGGACCATAGGACTGTCTGCTCCCTGCCCAGGGAGGGGATGGGGAGTTGCGGAGAAGAAAAAATGACCTGATGTGGTGGGAGGGGGAAGGGACCTTGAATAAGGATATACAGGGATGGAAAAAAAAATTCAGAGGGAAAGCTGAACACAAAGTAAATATATGTGT